>VYZP01003267.1:132161-162709 GCA_013400635.1 Hypocryptadius cinnamomeus
CATCAGTCATTAAACCTTGCACACCACAAAAGAAACAGCACTGTTTTCCTTTAATAAAAATTCT
Source organism: Hypocryptadius cinnamomeus (assembly GCA_013400635.1). Classification (NCBI taxonomy): domain Eukaryota; kingdom Metazoa; phylum Chordata; class Aves; order Passeriformes; family Zosteropidae; genus Hypocryptadius; species Hypocryptadius cinnamomeus. The sequence goes on from VYZP01003267.1 coordinate 132,226, forward strand.
TTTTCATCACAATGAGCAATTTTAGGCTTCAGTAACTTGCATTCTCACTTTCAGCAGAGCTGGTAATATGTCCAATTTCACTTTCCAAAAGCAGCACAGTATGACGAACCTCCACAGAAAAGGTATTTGAAACAGAAATCTCCAGTTCTGTTGGGATCCTCACCATTTCAGTAAAGAAATGATCCTTGCAGGGAGAAACACTGCAGGGGTTGGAGCTCTTACACTACACAGGAGCCTCCAGAACAGCAACCTCCAGGCTTTAGACTGCTCTGTTGCACTGACAGCTCTTAACTGATAAAGCTTTATCACCGCTAATGAAAAGTGTTAATGAGGAGTAGGCAGGGGAAGAGAAAAAAACTGCAAGAAAATGTTATCATTCAGGTGTTACTGATGGAAAAGACATCACCTGTGGGACACATGAAGTCATGGAGGGTAACACAACAGTAAAAGTGCTACTCCTGTATTCAGATGTGTACAATGCTACTAAACCCCAAATCTGTAAATCCCAAAATAGAAAGAGTCACGGATCTGCCGAATTCTGCTTTGCCAGCGTGGGGAATGACATCAGTGTGACTCACAGTGCACAAGCAGAAGAGGCAGCAAGACAGCTCAGAAAGGGAGTGAGGGGGGAGGAAGAGCAGCCATTCAGTAACTCTCCTGCTCTGCATCACAGTAGTCATTTACACATTTATGTTCCTGTGCCTTCATTTCCAAATGAAGAAGACATGCTAAATTTAGATCAAATCTTTTCTCATGACACATTTTAGAGTCTCAGTGGCAAGCAGTATGGAAAAGCAATGCAATTAGAAGTTAAAAATCTAATTGCAAAAGGGACTGAGAAAATATACAATCCTGAAATTGCATCTTATGGATAAAAACATTGGGTTTAGAAAGCCCAGTTGGCTCATGTTAACCTTGAGAACTGATCCAATACAGAATTAATCTTGCTGCCTAATCCCATGCTTCAAAACAATCTTGAAAACATAACTTTACTTTTTAGATACCCATATTTCCATAGTATATGCAAGCAAGAACCAAAGCTATCTCACAAATAGAGTTCTGATTGGACACACACTGACATGATGCAACTTCTTTTATGCTATTTTTACCCTAATAACAATAGTGTGATTCCACCTTGGCAACCACCTTATGGAGCATGTTTTTCCTTTTAGTCTTCTGTTTTGCCATTTAGACTCCCTGGAGTCAATACAAAAGCCCTACAATTAATTACACAGGAAGAAGTTGCAACATAAACACTGGTTATTCCTTAGGAGAAAGCAGCAGCAGTGTTAAATTAAAAAAATAAGATCCAGTGGCCACAGATAATGAACCTATTACAACATATACATCTCTAAAGCTGTGTACATTGCAACAGTGCAACAGCTGAGCCAATGAAGCCCAGCACTGACTCAGATCAATGGAGGAGAATGCTACCTTAAACATCCCCCTGCAGCACACCTGTAAATAAGCTCACTCGAAGCCTTCATTAACAAACTGGCTAGCTGAAAGAAATTACACAGTATAATCGAATTTGAAAAGACAACCAACACAGGTCAAATACCGTGTATTTCTTTTTCCCACTACTCTCCAGTAAGGTAAACACAAGTACTACACATAACAATAGACTCAACTAACCCTGACAAAATCACACTTGGGGGCCTGGGGGTGGGAGGATGATGAGAGGCCAGAAAAGGAGAGATATCTTTCCTCTCACAGACTTTCATCAGTTTTTCCATCCTAAGTTAAAACCAAAAACTAGGACGGTTATATTTGCTTATGATCAGATAACCATAAATTAAGACACTTTTGGTATAACACAGTTATTCCATGTATGAGGTTGCTTTGTTTTGTCAAGATCATAAATAGATTTCCAACTTTTTCAAACCCTCACCACCAAAATACCCTTCTCCATATAAGCCTGGATATTTTTTCATGATAAAAAAAAAATCCTGGATATTTATAATTTAAAAATATCATCTGCTTGAAAACTAGTTGCAGTAGGACCCAGATGAATTCCCTCCCTGCTGCCATTGCTGCTGAACTCCACCCGGTATCTGGCTATTAAAGCAGATTCCGTGTGACACTCTAAAAGATCTCATCAGTTCTCTCACAGCAATTTTCTTCTTAAATTTATAACACCTCTGTAAAAAGCACAGTGATACAATACCTATTAAAAGCATGGGGAACAGGAATGCATATTCTGTATTAAATCACATCCCAGAGAAGAGAAAGCAAACTGCAAAATTTTCAACTCCTTTTTTTGGATGAATCTGCTTTTAAATGCCATTTCCTAATCTCTTGTTCTCATTTTCCTCAGTCATTTTGGAGTCAGAACAAAAATAGCCACGAATACACATTTCAATTTTTTAACCTTTGAGATATTTTGTAACTGCCTTAATTTCTCACTCCACCTCTTCACATCTCAAAGTCACTGTAGAAAGCTTAAGAGCGAAACAATACATAGAAAATTGGGAACATTTTCATTCCCTATTGTTCTAACAAAGCTTGACTCCTTCACATATAGATGTGCCGAGTTTCTTGAACTGTACATGTCTTCTGGCTGTGTGCTAGTTTTTGGATGCTGTCACCTACTGAAATATTTCATTTAAATGCTGAAGAGTGGTTAAAAGGCAAAAACCCAACATATATTAATATACTCTTAGAGAGACAGGAAGTCAACGCAAAAACTGGAGCTGCCAGTTGCCTGGAATATCACTTTCCTGAAGAACTACTTGCAGGACTTTACAGGAACTTCACCTCATTATTTGCAGGAATGAATGAATTGTTACACAGGATGAAGCCAAAGGTTCATCTGACTGAGGATATTTTCTCTAGCAGTTTCATATTTTATTTAACTTTCGTAATTATTATCCTCTCTCTTGTAAACACAAAAAACTCATGGGGATTTATAGAAATTACTGTTCAGTGGGTTAAAAAATAATCAAACTAAAACAAAAGGAAGGACCTTTCCACACAAACAAAATCATTAAATTGTGAAACTCTATGCTGCAGAGGCCAAAAGTATAAATGGTTTTATGGAAACAATTCAGGGGAAGTAAGTTCATCGCTGACTATTGACAAGATGACCAAGCTAACAGCTCGGAAAGCCTCTGGCTTGGCCAACTGCAGGAAGTTCAGGGGATTCACCAGGGAAGCACTGCCCTGTGCTTACCCCTTCCTAACACTGTCTGTGCTGGCCAGGAACATGCTGGGCTTGTCAGATCCACTACATCTCTTCCTGTGACTGAAAACAGCAACAAGGAGTCTGCAGCTCAAAGGACTGAAAACTTTCACTTTATTCAGTCCTGGTGCAAGATTTTCCCCTTTGTGTTGTTAATAGCTAACATTATCCTGTGTGCTGATGTGTGAGCAACCAAAGGGGTTAGAAAGGATACAGATTCAAGAATATTTCTATGGGTGGAGAGTCTTCCTAATTTTGGGCAGTGCAAGACGATTCACATCCTGAAACACAGGAAAGAATTTTCCCTACACCTACTTAAGTTGAGTTTCTCAAACTTGTATGAATAGCTCCCAAAGTAATGGACAGTAAGTAAAATACTTTAAGGGATGTCCATATAAATGGGCTGTACCAAGCTATGCTGCCAACTGGCTCACTAACAATGCTCTCTACAATGTTTTGCTCAGAGATCTAAGTGAATGCTGCTTTCACATGTTCCAGTGTCTGGTACCCCCACATCAGCTCTTTGTATCAATTCACTGAATCACAAAGGAATTGAGGCCAGCAGGAATTTTGGGGACCACCTAATCCAATCCTCTACCCAAAGCTGGTAGAGGAACTGATCTGAGGAACTGATCAGAGGAAATTGCACAGGACTGCATGAGTTGGGTTTTGAATAGTCCTAAGGATGGAGATATCTCTACTTTGTTTATTGTCCACTAGCAGAATTTCCTGTATTTCAGTCTGTGCCCATTGCCTCTTGTCCTGCCACTGGATACCATGAGAAGAGCCTGGCTCCAGCTTCTTTACTCCCCCCATCAGGTCAGCCCCACCTTCCTCATGTCACAAACAGAAGTCAAATTCAGAAAAGCTAAAAGAAAGTAAAAATAAAGCTTCACTGCCTCATCCTGGACTAAAAAGACAGTAGTCTTAGGTGCCTGTCTCAGCTGCCTGATCCCTGCAGTTAGTGTAGCCATCTCATCCACCAGCAAGCACCACTGAGGCTGAGCAGCTGCAAAGCAGTGTGGCTATAAGGGAGGAAGGGAGCAGCAAACTCTCTCTCAGACAGAAAACTTACAGTAGTTCTCATAAGATATTTAAAACTCCAGGTGATCCTATTAAAGTAAAATAATCAAATACCAGCAACAATTTTTAACACCCCCAGAAGACAAACTATTCAACACAGTAAGATTAAATGAATGCTATATGATATTTTACTTCTCCAATAAAATATTTATAATGTAGCCCCACAATACCACACAATATAAAAATACACTGCCCCTTTCACAAAAGCAATGAAATAAATAAAATATAAACCAACTCAGTACCCTGCAGGCACTCAGACCAGCAGACCCAGATTCTCCATCATGGCCCTTTTTCCAAGTACGCTCACACAGCCACAAGCACATCCTCTTCTCTTGTCTGTCTCTTCCATGGACACTTAAGTCCCATTTATGTCCTGGCACTTCCCTGCACTGTTTTTTGCATAAATTTTAATGATTAACAGCAAGTGGTAGTGAAATATCAATGCTGTCAAATATATCTATTACTCTTTCTTGAAGCTGGACTGAGAAAGATGTTTTCCAGCTGTTTCAGTGCAGATAGTTTTTAAAACCACGTTCCCCTGACCAGCCAGCTCATCAGTCAAACACACCCATTCTGCACCAAAGAGCAGTCCTGATTCTCAGAGGTTCAAAAGGTGGCTGAAAGAAGGCAGGAGGCAAAAAAGACTAATCCAAACCCTTAACTCCAACCCTGCTCTTCCCCAGCTTCAGCCAAGTATCTGTATTTTTCCAGTAGTATAAGACTGTTTCAGAGCCCAATATGGTATCTTCCTAAGACTACTGAATGATACTTCCTCCTTTTAATTTGCAAGCAGAAACAGTTTAGCAATATAGCTGGAATGAACAAAAAATGGTAAGTTGGAAGAAAAAATATGTGTGCACTGAGGCACAAAATGCCCTGACAAAAAGAGAAATAACTCCATAAATAACTTCAATAATACAATTACTTTTAAATGTCATGTACCTACCATAATAAAATTATGATCCTCATGGATGCAGCAAGTCTACTCTTCAGCTCTAACACACAAGGAACTAAGGAGTTGGCCCAGAAACACAGAGCATAAACCAACATGGTGGAAAAACTCCAAAATCTAAAATTTTTAATTTGTGCTCTCTCTCCTGTTATAGTCCATAAAAACATGAGTTCATATCAAAAATAGAAAAATGAATACAGGAAAAGGATGGTGCAAAAGTTAAAGAGGAACATTCCCATAAATTAGCACACTGACAAACCTGTGTAGATAAGATGAAGTAAAACGACAACGTGGTGGGGTCTCCAGGGCATTAGACAGCTTCCACTTAAAATTGCCATGGGGTATCAAAAATCATCATTGATTCTAGCCAATGAGTTACAGTAGCACAAGCTTTTTTGTTCACAAATAATCTTCCACTGAGAAACTCCCAATCTATACAATTCTTTTTCTTTTTTTGTTAGCAGGATATTGACCTACAAATTGAACAAACTAAATTAGAAAGGTATTTTTTGCTACAAACCCACATTTCTGGATCCCATTCAAGGCAGCTCTCCAGGGCATTCCCAGTTCTCTGCCCTTCCCAGAAGGCAGGACAAGCTCCAGCCTGTGTGGGAAGCAGAGGGTGCTTGGCTTTGCTGCTCCCCTGCTGTCAGAATAGCTCCCCCATGCAAAGAGCTTGGCAATCAGTGACAGATTATAAAAAGGAAACTAAATGTCACATTCCTGCAAGAACTCTGGGACAAGTGAGCTTACCTAAAAAAGTGGAATAAGCACAGCTACTGACCTGTTAAGTCAACAAGGTCAGAAAAACCACAAACCCCTGTGCCTACAAGCAGGCTTTCAGCAGGCTCATGCCTCCCCTTGGCATTTCCAGGCATGACCTCATGGGTAATGCTGAGGTGAGAGGGACAAGGAAGAGGGTGATTTATTCTCAGATAACCTTGACCCTCTCCTTCAGAGTAAATGAAGACTCTCTACCATGCAATGCAGTGCCAGATGTGAATGGGACACAGGGAGGATGCTACCCAAATACTTTTATTCCCTTATAAAAGAATTTTAAGGGATTAGCTTTAATAACCACAAATTTTGAAATAGTGCTCCTCAGCACCTGGAATGCAAATGCAAGGTATGGAAGCAGCTGAGGTAACACGAGTTGCTAAGTAATCTGACTTGGACAAGATTCAAAGCACCTAAAATTGGTCTGATTTTACAATCTTGGCAGGAGAAACTTGATTAAGAAAACTATTTTTCACTAGCTACTGCTTTTAATAAATAGCCTACTACTTGTAGCCTACAGAAACTGGTATAGTGACTAAGAGTGGGTGAAGCAGAAGAGAGGATGACTTGCCAGGCAGTTATTATTAGACACCTGATGTCAGAGCAATGATGGTTACCTCTGTGAAAACACTGCTTCTGAGCATGACAAGGTTCATCTCTCAGGGAGGGACATGAGCAGAAGGAGACATCAGCAGACACCCCTGCTGTTCCCTGGGGAATATTAATCCACTCTTCCCATTTTAAAACAATATTAAAATAATACCTGACATACTGTCCCTCTATAGCACCTACAAAAGCATGAAGATGGGATGGTTTGCCCACAAATATTGTGACCATCCTCTCTGACAAGGTCAGAGGTGATCCCAAGCACTGTAGCAGTACAGCCTGGATATATCTCACTGTTTGCAAAATCCCTGCATCTTTGGCAAGGTAGTGAATGGATCTTCTCACATCTGATATCATCTGCTTGCACTTGCCAAATCGGGATAAAAAAAAGGCACACGACTAGAGTGAGGAAGATAATTTCTGTTCTCAGGAAAGTTTTATCTTCTCAGACATTTGAAAAGCTAACTGAAAGTCCAAGAGCAGCAGGATGGATAGCTTGTTAGACAACCATTATGTTGATAGAGAACATCTGAATTTTGAGAACAGCACATAAAGCCTAAACTCAAATAGTCCACTAGAAATGAGAAACCTTCTGCAAATGGAATCCAGACAGAAACAGAGCATAGATAAAATAAATCTTGGCAATCACTACCTTTGTACTGAATCTTCACCTTTCAAGGGTTAAAACATAAAACACTCACAGAACTGAAGGAAAACACCCCAGGTTTTAGTCAGGTAGATGGCTGCCCCCTGAGCCCTGCTCTGTGTACTCAGCCACAGCCTGCAGTGCCCCCAGCCCCCAGAGCTGCACGACTGCCAGCAGCTCCTCTCTTCCTTTTGCTTCTGCAGCTTTCCCCTCTCCCCTCCTCCCCAAATCAGGAACAGGGTCTGTCTGTCAGCACATCCTGAATTAAGCAGTCAGTTTGGTTTCTCATCTTCCACACACAATCACGCATTTGTCCTCAGCTGGAGACATGGGGTGAAGTCAAAGTCAGGAGACCAATCTCCACGGTCAAGTAATCAAGATAATTTTAGCTCATAAATCCATGTTCAGCTCTATTCCGGCCGATTTAAGAAAATTTTTAAGCTTTTGCATCAGAGGGAAGGCTGGGGAATGACAGTGTCCTCGTTTCTGCACTGGAAAGTCACTCCCACCCAAGTAGCTTGGACTGGTTGTGGAAACACAGGGATGTCAGCAGCCAACCAGCACAGCCTGCCACCAGCAAGTTGTCTCCATCAGGTAGATTTTTAACTGTCCTTCAGCACTTTCAGCTGAATTAGGTCCCTGGCTTATTTTAACAAGTTATCCAGTACTTACAGTAGCTTAAATTCTCCTAATCTGCTGGAGTCATTTTTGGCAAGTAGCAAAAACAGTGAATCATCCCACAATATCCCAGAGAGACTTCATAAATAAATCCTCCTATCTGAGGAGAACTTGCTGAAGGCTTTTTTATGTGAAGGAAACTATTTTGGTCCTGTAAATAAGTAACAATGATTCAGTCCAATAAATGAGCCATTTGCTTTTTCAAGCTGATCTTTACTAGAGAATGATAGGGCTGGTATACCGCTGTACACCTCCAGATTTCATTCATTCCCCTCCAGCAACCTACCAAAAGAGAGAGAAAAACTGATATAAACTCTCTTTTTTTACATGTTTTCAACTGAGTCCTGTGTAAGCTCATTTTTATTATAAAAACTTCCCAAAGCAGAGGTGACTCAGCAGTCATTACCTCAGACATCAACATAAAATTAGAGATGTTATAACAATTATGTCAATTAAATTAGCTAGTCATCTTTAGCAATTCTGATTATAACCAGATATTAAATTTCAGACTAATTTGAATTGCAATCAAAGCCCATATTTACATCTTAGACAAATGCCAGATAGAAATGTCAATTAATTTGTATATATTGTTTGAAAGACCAATTACGATCTTCAGGCACAGTGTTAGACAGTAGCTGTACAACTCACAAACAATCTGATTTATTTTCAAAGAATGAGTTTGCCAATTTCCTTCTTTCTGCATTTTCACATTATTTGCTTATTATTTTATAGGTGGAAAAAAGGAAAATGCACCATTTCAATAAAAGATTTTGGTTTTCTTAAAAATGTTAAATAAGCTCTCAAATCCAGTAAGCCTATTATGTGCATTGCTGATGGCATATTAACTCTAATAATTATTCTTTGTTAGCAAAGGGAGCTGTACGAATTTAGCTGAAGTATAAAAGTCACTAAACAATGAGCATCTGTCACAAAACGGTGCAATACATCATGCACAAAATCTCCAGCTCCTTCAGCCAACGGTAAAGATCCTCTCCCTCTGTCTATGATAGGATTTCTGAGCAATGAATGGGGCTTTCTCTTCAGCATAATCCTTTCCTAATTTAGTGTCACGATTTTATGATGCAATTCTTCTATTCTGAAGCTGAAACAATTTCAAGTCTCTCTTCACAAAAATAAAACATTAATAACTCTGTCTTATTGACATGCGAGTTTTGTAAACATTGAATTGCCTTTCTTTCCAGAAGACAATACCAACAAACACTTTCTCTTTGCCATTTAATGTCTTTATATACTTACAGGGGTAAAGAGCATCTATAAAATTGCAGCTGACATAGGAATACAACGTTGGAAGGTCTGACACTCACTGGGAGCTCATGGAGAACTAAACAGTCTGTCAAGCCATTTAGCAGCAAATTGGATATCTTATTGTTCTAAATAGGATTGAAACAGGACCTGCATTGTTGTACAGAATTAGGAGTGACAATGCAGATTACTCAATTTTAAAAGGAAAAGAAAGAAATAACTGGGCCTGAAACATAAAAAGGGGGATGCAGTTTCTCACCAAAAACCTTTCGTAAGTCGAGAGGGACTTTTTTCCTTATAAATACATTTTTTAATATAGACAGGTAGATTTTCTTTACACACAGGTAAAGAAAAAATTATCCCTGTGATATTTTTATAGGAAATTCACTGCTGGAAAATAATTGGGTGAAATATTGTCTCTCTGGTCATAACTTGCTGTCACAAAGCTCATTCCTACAAACCCAGAACACAGCACTGATCCCTCCAGTGTGTACAAGGCCTCAGTCAGCAGTTCGGAAAACCAAAAACTTGAACACAGGGCCACAGTTCTGCATCAAATAGGAGGATGGGAGACAACCAACCTTCCCAAACCCAACCACCATCAACAACACCACCAAGTTTCCAAAGTTTCCACACATGAAATGACTGTAAGTAAAACAAAAAAAGACCTTTAAATATCTCTAGTTCTCCATTTGCCAACTTCATTCCTATTTCTGTCCCTAACATTACACAGAGAGCCTCCACTCAAAGTGAAACATCATCACATGGGGAGCAGCCTCTATTAACTGGCAAAGCAGGTGAGCAGGCCAAGCAGAGCCCTGCAGACAGACTGACTGCACTGTGCAAACCTACCTCTCCTGGTTCTTAACATAAGCTAAGATTGCATAGTTAAAATACATAATTACACACAAATGTAATTTCAGATAGTGAAAATGCCAGTTTGTTATGTGCTGTTTTAAAGGAAAAGAAAACTATTTTGACAACAGGATTTGAGAGTGGTATTTTTAGAATTCACATACGGCACAGCATTTCAGCCAAAGAAAGAAAGCAGCAAAATATTTCTAAACAGAAATATCAGTGTATTTGTGCTCCATATTCCTGACTCATTAAAATCTCAAATGCTTAACTTCAATCTTCCACGCAGTTAAACAATGCTTTTTTTGCTTTATGCATTTTCTTATCTGCAATAAAAATGTTTCATTCCACGTCCTTCCTATATGAACCCTAAATAACTTTTTCATTTTACACAATTTTCTGCTATCATGATTTACACTGCTGTATCCTTCTGTTCAGCCTCCTTTATTTTTCAAAATAGATCTGGAATATCAGATTGGACTAGTCAGCTATTTGGTTCAATATCCTACCCCTGAAAACAGAGACTTATAAATGTAAAGCTGTAGTGAAGCTTCAGGAAACCACTGCACAATATCTGCTCTTGGAGAAATTTCTTCATAAAACCCCTTTATTTTCAGCTAGTCTCAGCTCCCAGGCATGAGAGTATGTATCCATAACTTCCACCACTCACTTTACTTGCTATAATTGAGGCCTCTTCTTGCTTACTTCACCTGAGTGCTACTATGTTGTACATATGTTTTCTTGGAATAACTTCACAGAACTCACAGATTAATTTTGGATTATGTGTGGGTTTTGCTTCCCTTTTTGTTGAGTTTATTCACACCTCAGTGATCCCTGTGTGATGCTCCCTGGGATCACAACTGTCACCTCCGTGCGCGTCTTCTTGGGACTTGGCTGCTCGGACAGATCCAAGGGATGCCTTTGAACACAGGTCTGGCAGGATCCAAGACTGTTTGCAAGCAGATGGCACATTTGCCAGCAGGCTTAACCAAGGCTGAACTGAGTATTGCTAATGAGGTCTTGTCACAGAGGAACTGCAAAATTGCCCCTCCGCCCTTGGCTGGATTATCTGACCTGCCCACATTCCTCAGATGCACAGGACACAAGTGCTGCTTGCAACATTTCAAACACAATAGTAAGGAATCCAATGACTCTTATAGCTCCTGGCCCTTCCCAAAATCATTTTAAACATTTAACTGTCCAACCATGTGTAAAATGGCCTTGAGGCTGCAAAACAATTAATGACATGTAAGTCATATGAGTGAGCAGTATTGAGTGTGATCCTTTAATGGCATAGGGCTTTGTGAATAAGATACACCACTCTTCAAATCAGGTGGAAAGAATAACCCTAGTCTGGAAGTGTCCAAAGCATATTCCCTGACTTGTACCCAATGTGAACAGTACACCAAAAAAAAAAGATTTTCACTAACTGTGAAAGTCAAATACACTGAAGCTTTTTTGCATTAAACAAAACATGGTAAAAACAAAAATTCCTAGACACTGTCACCCTACTTTGCTTGTCAACTGAGCCTTTAAAAGCAGGTGAAGACAAATTAGGATAATACCAGAAATTAAAATACAGTATTTTGCAAACTAATAAAAATGTCAAGCTGTGATCCATGCTGTGACCTTGGATACAAAAGATAAAATGAAAGGCCTTCACATGGGGAGACAATTCAGAGTTTAAGTAAATTTCACCTCACCACTGAAGGCTTGCAAAGGAATGTAAGTAACCAGGTCTCATTAGCAAGGCTTGCTCTAGTTTATAGTCTTACTTTCAGGTTTTCTCTGAGCCTCCCAAAGATAAAGATCAAAAAAGGAGGTCAAACTGAAAGATTCATTTTACATCACAACCAGTTTTTCAGTGAAATTAAAATGGGACACAATGTCATAGTTGGTGACAGCCATTCCAAGAGAGTCCAAGACTCCCTTACTCAGTTTAAAGCTATATTCCAGCCCCAGTTCCTCCCCAAATACAATCTAAAGAACCAGCAGTTCATTTTGCAACATAGACCAGAGTATGACTCCTCTTCAACAAAATGCCTTAATGTTATTATTTCAGCTTTTATTTTTTTCTATTAGGGCCAGTAATGTAATTGGGGAAAAAACTCTCAAGTGCTCCAAAATTTAAATCACAAGCTCAGAGCCCTTTAATCAGGGAAGAAATAAAAGCTTAGTTCCTTCACATGGTTAAACACAGTAGGATTCTCCACCCTTTACAATCCTAATGGTGATACCTGGAATGAGCCAGGTTTAATTAATTTGGTTCAAATCCACAGAAAAATTAAGCTGACCTCTAGAAATCATCCTAGCCTGCTTCTGGACACTATTATTTTCCATCAGGAATACATGTTGAAAAGGGACTTTTGCTGGTCAGTTCTTGCTCCTTGCATGACTTGGTTCTACCAATTACCTCTGCAGCAAGGAAGGGAACAAAAAATCATCAGAGAGAAATGTTACAGTCTTTATAATCCAATGGTAATGTCAACGATCATGAAGTAAGGAGAGATCTTACAAGCAGAACTCTGTGTTTTCAAGTTCACATGTTCCAGTTTTTATTCAGAGTGATTACAGGCTTGATCCTTATGCAATTATTTGCTTTGCTAGGAACAAAGCAAATAATTTCGATGGCTTTCTCAGCCATTACAGTCAGTACTTGAAATAAATGGCAACACTGTCTTAGAATGGAAGGCAGAAGTTCCCTCTTAAAGCAGGTGGCATCAGCACTCTCAAAACGAGTTCAGTGTTTCCAATGATCCAGCCAATGTCAATGTCAGGACCTAATCTTCTCCTTTCAAGCAGGTAAGTGCTACCAGGACTTTTTATACTTTCAACCCTTGCTAAAGGCTTGCCATCCCCTTGACCTCTGACCACTCTTTTCTTACCTCTGAGCAGCTCAATCATGCACCAGGCAGCTGCTTCCAATACAGTGAGCTTGGTTCACACCTTTCCTTTCTCCAACATGGGAAACTGAAGAACTGAAGAAATGAACCTTCCCTGACACACTCCACTATTCACTGCTTTTTTACCACTTATTTTTCAGCTGGTGTCTGCTGTGTAAACAGGAAGCTCCTCCAGTGGCTCCAACCTTGTGCTCCCTGTGTGGAGTAACGTAGCTCAGGGTCTGAACCATGCTGTCATTCTGATATCAGACACAGCCAGCCAGTCTCTGCTGATAAAGAACAGCCATGACCCCAAAGGGGATCTTCCAGGAGGGCTTTACATGGAAGGACACCTGGCCCTTCAGCAGTATCACCGAGTCACAGCCCCTTTCACTGTGACCTGTCCCAGCATGGCACTGTCCCAGCCTCATGACCTGGAGTTTCTCATATCAGCCTGCTGAATTGCGAGCATCCAGCTCTTGGGTTTGGACTAACTTGCAGAAGGAAGCATCCCTTGCTCCCTTCTCGTTTCCTTTGTGGATCTGTGTTCAAAAACATGAAAGGCCAGAGCCAGACATGCTATTGAGCAGCCTTGAACTCAATCCATGGGTTGTAAAAGAAAGCCTTTATACCATTATGCAGGAAAACAAAAGAAGAAACACTTGAAAGTATTCCTTCACTTTTCTTGGACAGAGGAAAGTAACCCTCTTTGTCCCCAGAGTCCATTCAGTTCTGTCAGATAAGGACTTTCTGAATAAAACAGCCTCCCCATACCACACACGGACTTCTGACAGAATAGGCTGCACTTAAGAATGGAAAAACAAAGAAAAAACTTACTCCTGTTCTTTAGTGGGTTTTGAAATCTCAGTCAGGCATTTCAACTTGGAGGTTCAGGTTTAAACCTGGAGATCCAAACAGAAGTACAGCCCTAAAATTGGAGAGACGCTCGTGCAGCTGGCCATTGGATGAATGCAAGGAAAGGAAAACACTTGAACCCAAAGTCTGCTTCTCTGAAAACAAATCCTGTGTTATTTCTTTGCAAACTAACCTCGGATGAGGTTCTGGCGAGCACGTTAAGCAGCACACCCTGCATCTGCCAGCTCCAGTCAAATTAACACAGAGCCCCATGACAGTGACTAAGAGCAAGCATGAAACTGGCCTGAATACAGAAGTGCTCACAGTTTTTAAAGAAATGGATAATGGGTAATTTGTAGGAGTTGGTTGTCAAATTATATATTTAGGGGAGTTTTTTGTATGCAAGCTAATAATAGGCTTAAGCCTGTAACTTGCACTAGGAATAATGATTAAAGTAGCAAGCTTTGGCAGTTTCCATCTGAAGGACTCTCTCAGCTGAACTCCTCCCACAGCCACAGCAAATCCTAAGAGGTATCTTAGGAGTGGATAATATGAATCACCACTTTTTTAAAGCAAGAAGGATAATGCAGATTGGCAACCATTTTTAATTTTTTTTAAAGAGCTAAAACCTGTCATGAAATAAAATCACTGCTGACCCATAGGAAGCCACTGATTAAAAGAATCTCATAAAACACATCCAGGGATGTTACATCCTTAACTCTGAATGATTTTTTGCCATTTTAGATGACAAATTGTACCACAGTTTCAGTCTCACTAACTTGACCAAATAATTTTTGAAAGTGTCTGAAAACATAACGATCTACTTAATCTTTTTAGTGATCAATACCACTGTATTACACAGAAAATTATGCAATAGATTTAGCAGAAGTTAATAGAGAGCTATTTGTGAATCTAAAATGGTGACTCGACTGGATACATCTAAAAGGGAAATTAGTATTAAGGGGTGATGTGGCAAGCTGAGCACTGGTCAGGTAGTGAAAGACTAATACCCTTAAAGAAAACAATAAAGAAGTAATTTTCACTTTCATAAAACCTTGATTGATAAAGCACTGACTGAATATATAAAGCATGCAGTGAAAAGAAAAAATTCAATCCTGAACCTAATTTGAGTCTTGTCCACACATCAAATTTGCTTCCTGATAATAGGATTGGTTTAGAAAGACCAACCAACAGTGAATGAACTGAAATTATTTCAAGAGATCTTTATAGCAAATAACCTCACAATGTACTCTTTCAGCAATTCGAGGGCCAGGCAAGAGCTTTTTTGACTGTTTTAAAGATACTGGGGCTTAACAGCATTTATAAGCAAGGCTTGTGTTCTGTTGGAGCTATATAGAAGTAAATTGCTGCACACTGGGACTCCCCAGTAACCTCCATCTGTCTTCCACCTGCTTCCAGCACAGTGGATGGTAGCAGGCACTGCCTGATTTTTTTCTTTTTTTTTTTTTCTTCCCATTAACCCAGTGTTAGAAGCACACAAGAAAATGAAACTGAAGAAATTAACAACCACAGTGGATAACAAAAGTTGTAGCTAAAAGGAATACTCTTCAAGAAGCAACAACCAGGCTTTGGACAAGTGCTACCATCAAATTAAGGTTTGGTTGCCTTGCATAAAGGTATCTAGTCATCACAAAAAATCAACCCATAATGCTGAGCATTAGAAGCAAAATATGAATCTTTGTATGGAACTAAGTCGTTATCTCTTCCAGAACACTTTTTCCTTCAGTAAAATACCCATTGCCAAAATAAATTGCTAAAGCAGAAAAAGTAGTCAGAAATAAAAGCAGAAAGTTTTTAGTTTTCCTTGTCATTGCTGCTAAGTACAAACATTTTCAACCTGCAACCAGAAGAATAATTTATGTCAGAGGAAAAGAAAATAGTAAGAAGAACTTAAAGACACTCCATAACGTCTATATTTAATTGTTACATATAATAAACACACATTAGATGATTGCAACAACATGCCTACTTAAATGAATTATTTCAACTAAATGAAAAGGTTAATTATAAGGCTTGGATAATTATACAAAATGAAAAAAATAATACAAAACCCCATCATGAATGTTAAATATGACATCTTTACATCAAGACCAAAGCCACAAACCTTGTTGTTTACACATTACAAATGGGTATATGTTCATTTTATGAGATGGTGCCAAAAAGAAGCATGATTAGAACAGTAAGGAAACACTAACATTAGTTAGATTCTACTTTATTCAGATCAGGGAAAAAAAGTGAGCATAAACTAATATCATCCTTCAAGCATAGAGGTTACTTCAAGGACATTAAACAGGAGAGAAGTGCATGTTTTCATCAGCAACTCACTCAGTAAAATGCATTCAGTCTATCATAAGCAAAATCAAACTGATAACTGCTTGACACTGTCATGAATCAAGTGGTTGGATTACTGCACTCAGCAACATTTTTCATCTCTACCTGAAAACAAAAGCAGTAAACCAGGTAGGCAACTCCAACCCTTGATATAAATGGGTATTTGTCTCTACTTAAACCACAAGCTGACTTTTGTTTACCTGGCTATGCACATCTTTTGACCCAAGTGTGGACAGTCCCAAATGTCCCAGGTATGGCTGGTCCAGCCAAACTCATTCCACTGGGACTCCTTCCAATTTGCTAAAAGCACAAGACTCCTATAGTGCAGGGTCAGAGAAAAACAGCTCAGAGCTCAGAAAAGGGCAGCCTTGCCTAAGACCTACATCTCAAACACCGCCTGTCCACTTGCTACAGTGCATTACCAGTCCAAGGACATCCCTAAGAAATTCTGTGTCTGGAGCCAACTGGGTACAACAGTGCAAGCCAAATGGGTACAACTGGCCTGTGAAGGAAGAATGGCTTGTGCAGGAAACAAAGCAGGAGGAATAAGTATTGGAAGACTCACAGCTTTGCCACTTGGCTACAAAAGCCACGGCCATGTGCAGCAATGAGCCCTGAGCAAGGAACCCAGCAGCTGAAAACGCTCAGCCCTCCAAGCTGCAGTGACTGTTCCCGAGAACAGACCCACAGTTGTCAACGTTAACACAATTTCACACTGTCTCTAATCACATTTTAATTTTAAAATAGCACATTTCCAATGGTGCATTTCTATTCCTTCCCATTTTACATGGAATTTGCATTTCTTAGAAGCAACTGGCTTCTCTGGGCTCGCACACTTTGCTTGAGTCATACATTAAAACCTGCTCTGCTGTTAAACGGCCGTTCACTTTTCCTTACATCCAACAGGAACCAGAAATGCAAACGCACCAAACTAAAAAGGGTAGGTTTGCATCTGATTCTTTGCAGACACTAAATAACAAGCAAATATAAATGTATCAAAAAGTAGCATTAAAAGCCACTTTTTCTTCCTAGTCCTCACTCCTATTCTGCTGTGCTTGATTGCCTAGAAACCAAGAAAAATGAAGCTCTAAGAATACAATAACTAGAAATATGATTGCAGCATGGAACAGGTAATTTGCATTCTATATTTAGCACATATGCATATGTTACAGCTGACATGAACAGCTATTCGAAATGCCTAAAAGAGTCTCAGCCAGAGCTTTTGCAATTAAGTTTTTCATGGTAAACACGACATGAAATATTTAATATTCAGAGTTAATAGTTTGGAAGAGCTTATATTTCAGACTGTTCATCATTGTTTATCATAAGTGCACAACAGGTTTTATGTTAGCCAGTGGATGGAAATACCTTGAAGCCACCAGCTTTAGAGAAATACATTAATAATTATTTGTTTGTATTTAAGAAACAAATGGAGATACATTCCTAAGGTGATAGATTAAAGATGCAAGATTAGAACCTGTCTCTCCTTCCTATAGAGTGGGAAACACAAGAGGATTTGCTAATAGACAGATAAATCAGCATCACTTTCAAGACAAAAGCACCACAGTTATGCTAGGAAGGAAGATACCAAAAAATTAATGTAAGTAAGTCTATGGAGTAGCACCTAAGATGGGAAGGTACTGGATTTCCACAAATTTGGGGAGCTGCTTGTTTTCTGTGGCAAAAGGCAGGAGCTCTGCCTTCTTCTCCCTGCCACATGCTAGATGAAGTGGGGAGAAGAAAAACCTGTGACTCCAGCCCCATGCTGGGCTTCCCAAGAACTTGTACTGAAGGCTTGGAGGTGAGTGCCCTGGCATACAGTCTGTCAACCTGAGACAAGTGTTCCTTCCTTAAGAAACTTACAATTGGGGTGAAATTCTCACTCCAAAATAATACAGCCTCTTAACACAGGAAAAAAATCCTGTGTTATATTAGCTTAAAGCTGGTTCTGCAGGAGCAGCTGATGAGCCTCCTCAGCTGAGAGGAACACTGAGACACAAGCCTATGTAATTATCACCATGTGATTCCTTCAGTGTGTTTGGGGCATCTCAGCAGAGAGCAGAGAAGCAGCACAGCACCATTTGAAGGGCAGAACCCAGCACAGCAAGCTGCCAGGGCTGCAGCCTGGTCCCCTGCCATGCCTTGGGGGACACAAAGCAGAGCAGCCTCTCTCCTCCCAGCACGAGGCAGAGCCGTGCCAGGGAAGTGCTGGGGACACCCCACCAACAGGAACAGCTCCAGAAGGGCCCAATGCTTTATGGGCTCCACCACCACAGGAAATCAGTGAGGCCTGCCCTTCCAAGCCATTCATAAAACTAAAACTAATATGGTGTCAAGTACACACGGAAAACAAACAAGAGAGGAAATCAAAAACTCAAAACATCTCCCTCTGATCTCTTGAGCTAAATAATCCAAGACAGTGCACAGAACAGATGTGCTGCAAGATGAATTTAGGCTGACATTGCTGAGCTTTAGGATGATGTTATTCTTTCAGTAGACCCATCAGAAAAAAAATATTCTGATGTTTTTCCCTGTTAGGTAACCAATTTGGATCGATATTAGCTAGCCACACAGTTCAGAAAACTTGTTTCACATTTCAAATTCAGACATCCTGCCAAAATGTATTTCAAGTGTAGGTGTAGGAAGAGAAAAATATAGACTTTTTATTCTTGAAAAGAAAGAAAATATGAAACAGGGAGGATATTACTTAAACAGTGGAATATAATTAATCACCAGGTTCATTAAAAAAAAGGGTAAAGACACACATTACAACCAGTTCTCCACAGAAATCAACTTTACTTAAAAAAAAAAAAAAAAAAAAAATTACCAGTTTTCTCTTTCNAAAAAAAAAAAAAAAAAAAGATTGCCAAGTTTCCTCTTCCCATTTGCCTTCAGGACTGCTACCAGTTCTGGCTTTTAATACTAATGAAATGGGGAAAAGAATGAAACATTGTCACCTTACAGAGTTTTATGGAAGAAACAATATACAACTTCAGTCAGTGTTCTCTCAAGGAAGCCCAAAGGAGTTTCCAACCCTTCATAAGTCTGGTTTGAGTGTGGCTGTGCCTCTGCCACTGCAAGAGGAGTCTGAACCTGAACCACAACAGCTCTTTCATCAATGGAAACAACCATGCCTCCATCAGGGTGTTTTTGCTACAAAGTGGTGATCTGCAATTCCTCTTTTGCTACCAAGCACAGAGCATAGCCGCTGACAATTTTAACACTTTTTCTGGACTAGTACAGACAGTTTTCTAAGGGCACTAATTAAAAATACTTAAATGTTTGTGACTGGTGTTTGATTTAGAGCAACTGTAAGTATCTTACTGCACCCACAGAGAAGGCAAAACAACAACTGAATCAAGCACCTTGGTTCCACCCAATCCAGCCACTTCGATTATAAAAACTGCTTTTTTAGGCTTTTGATTTCTGCCAGCTGAAAAGACTTATGACAGTAACACACATCATGATACAGTTCCTAACAACTTGACAAAGAAATACACTGTTGATGTCGGCCACAATTACTTCAACAGCTTTGCCTTCACTTAGAACATTTGGACATGAACACACAAGCACCTATGGACAGGAATCCTCCCACCCTGACAGGCAAAGCTTCAATTTAAAATTTCCATAATGAGTTTCTTACTGCACTGTGATCCTGAATAAACATCTCTTAGAGCATTTCACTACTAACTCCAGAAAGTATCATTAATACCTTACCAATGAAATAGTTATCAAATCTACACCGCCACTGCATCTGAAAACAGTAACCATCAGTTGAATTTCTACTTACAGTATAACACTGAGCTAGCAAATGGAAACAAACACTACAAACAGAACAAGTCCTGCTCCTACAGGAATTCTATGGCTCAAGCAAGAACTGAGAATATGTTTATGAAGACTATCCACATCACCTTTCTAGGAACACAATCCTTTTATGAAATATGTGATACCTATTTATGCTCCATATTCCATGAGGATGCCATGCTCAGAAAGAAATGGCAGCTTCCGTAAAACACATCAAGAGAAATCCAAGAGCTTATGCTGCCTATCTGTTTTGATCTGCTGAGAGTTCCTAAGACACAGGGTATTTTGTCACTCTGAAGTTATTTTTAAGTAGAAGCCATGTGCATTTTCCACAGAAAAAGTAATCAAGGAAAAAAAATACCATGCACTTAATGACTAATTAAAATAACAAACTGAAGGAATTTTAACACCTCATTGGCCTAAGAACTTTTTACAGAATAATCCTTGAAAGTTATACTTGGAACCTTCACAGATTTGTATTATCCTTTTATAAAGCCTGTAACAAGGAATCTGCAAGAAATTGGTAATGGCCTCAATGCCTGTTTGTAAATAATGAACTTAGTTTTTCCTAACTGCTACACCTCATGCTATAAGAAATTGCATGGCAAGCTAACTCATCACTATACAATGTACAGAGGACATAATTAAAGAATCTACCTTTTACTTATTGATTGATTTCTTAGTTTAGTCACAAAAGGTACTGTGCCTAAATGAACTGAGTATACTTTCACAGTCATCAGAAACAACCAAACAAGCTACAGGGCAGTACTTTCAAGGTCCTAGTCTCTGTAATTTAAACTTACTGAACTTATTGAAGAAGTCAAGTTTCATCAATAACCCACCATGACACCACACACAAACCCAAGGCCATCAAGATGAGGCAATGGTGAATTGCAATGGGCTTCTTAAACACAAGGCAGAGGATTCTTACAGAAAGCTTCCAAGTAACTAAAATAGTGTCAGTCTCACTCATCTTATTTGTGGAAAACAGCCTTTTTATGCAAAAGAAGTCACATTGTGTCCTTTGCTTATTTTATGAAAGCAGCAAGGTGGAAAAATGGAGCTCAACCCTGAGGACAACTTCACTAGTAAAATGCTTTTAAGCATTACAATGGTACTCCCAGAGCTTTCGTTCTGTCAGACAATAAGTCAATATTAAAAATTATCAGTTATCTCTGTAGGAAATGCTAAAGAGTAAATAGTAACTCAATTTCAGTCCAAAAATAAGAAAAGGAATCATAGAAAGAGCAGTAATTCAAATGTCTGGTTTCTCCTTACAGTATAAAGAGGTATCAAAGCTGAGATTTGTGAAGAGTTAGGAAGAAAGTTAAGCTCTACAATAAAGAGAAGATAATCCCATGCATTCAATGAGTCACTGACCCATTTCCTATCCAAGATCCTCATATAAAGAGCTCTTCATCTCTTATCAATGCACAAATCACACCAATATTGCAAACACCTGGCAATGCTGCTGAGGGCCAGGGAGGTCCCTCATTCCCATTCTGCACACCAGGAACTGATGCCAGAGCTGTGTGCAGCAGAAACTCAGCCTGAGGCTTTCTACATCCTAGGCTAACTCCCCAGGCACAGAAAATCCCTCCTTGTTAAGGAGACCTATTACAATAATACACAAAGCCCCTTGCATCATGTCATCTGAGGTTTAAGATCTCTAGGTAACACAGGTCACTTCAGTTTGCAATTCAATCCCTTTGCCAGAACAGATTTCTCTTCTCACTAACACCAAGTAACCCAGTTAAATAGATTTAATCCATTATTGGGGTGGGAAGTTGCTGCATGTGTAAAAAATCCCGAAATACCCTCTAGAGTTTTCTTCTGGGACGAAGTCTTACAAGACAAAAACACAGAATGCACCAGAGTGTGACAGCCTCAAAGGGAAGGAAGCAAAAATATTAGCTGTGGCATACAGATTTAGGAAGACAGGTTATGATAATTGCTTTTATACAGACGCTTTGGCACGGTAATATTTGAGATTAATGAATAGAGATAAGATTTAACAAAAGCAGTTCCACGGGTTGCCCTGCTCTGACTCAAACACATATTTAGAAGGAAGTGCCTCCAAATGTAGTGAGCACTGAGAATAAAAAGGACCCCTGAAGTCCTAAACTTCCCTAAACCAAATGCAGGTGGAAAATTGATCTTCTGTCCTTCATCCGTTTGACTGAAGGCAGAAATTGACTTCCTGCAAGTTATTAATTAAATTTACTGGCCAAAAATTAATCCCTTGTGTGTGGCCACCACATTATCTTTCATTATTCAGAAGACTGAAATCATACTGTTCTAGCTCACTTCACCTTCATTTCCCCAGTCCTGGATGAGGGCATACTAAAGTGCTACCCACATCAGGCTAAGCCTTTCACAGTGGCATCAATTATTGCTCCTGTTCTTGCTTCTGGGATAATTCCTCTCAGACCTAAAGTCCAGCTTTCCTAAAAGCAGCTATTTATTAAAGAAGTTCAGACAAAGCAAAAGGGGCTTCATTCATGAGGTAAATACAAACGAAGCTTAGACCAGCATTTGGACCACATCATCTGTAGTGAATGAAATAACAGGAGGAGCTTCGAAAACAGGACTGCAATAAAAACCTATTAAGGACTCCTCCTGGCAGCAGTTATGGTCAGTGCTGGAAAATGCCCCCTCCAGCTCGGATGCAGCTGGGGCAGCTCCACTTCAGAGGGGACAGTGTGTGGCCAAGCCCTGGTCCCACACTTGGGCTACAAAGGGAGCCTTAAGCTGGAGCTACTGCTCCAAAAGCCCTTTTCCAGCAAGAGGAGATCACAGCCCATGACATCTGTACAGTGCAGAAGGATGGGACAGTCAACATCACAAACTCAGAGAAAAAATGAAAGAAAAACTGCCAAATTTTTCAGAGATGAAAATCATTATCAGTCCACCCTACACTGCCTATGAAAATGTTCTCAAGAACCATGAGAAACATTAAACTACAACAGACACAGCATTGTGCACATTACAGGAACTGTTTTACACAGCCCCATTGCTGGAAAAGGTGGTTGTTACCATCCCACCTCCCAAGGATTTAACTACACTAACCACTGCCAGCCACTGGAATGACTCACTTGCTCAGGCATAAGAAAGACAAGATGGTATTACAATTTTTGGTATAAAAAAAATCCTGTCCCTGAGCATTTCCAAGCAACCAAAGACTCCACAGGCTCAGCTCTGCTCTGTATTCCATGAGGAACAAAATATCTGAGAGCAGATTTTCATGTGTTCCCCATTTGTCCATACACGGCTCCACAAAAATGCACCCTGCAAACACTGGCATACCAATCATTCATGCTCACAAACACATTTCTTTTCTGCTGGCACAAGCAGGCTACCTGCAGCTACCTTTTCTGTGCATTGGTCAGTGTATAGAAAATTTAACACTATGAAAAACAAGTCCCTCAGATTAGAAAACAGACTGCAATAAAGCAAGAATTGAATTGGCCGATTATCTCAATATGTGGTTTTAATTACCTCTAACTCATAGCAGTCTGCTCATTTGCATCCTTCAGATGAGACCTTAAATATCCATACCCTCTGTGCCTGCCTTGGACAAAGAAGATAGCTTGGGGCTTTTTGGAAAAAAAACAGATTCCTTCCTCGTTTTACTTGGCTGCTACAGTCCTCTGAGGTGGCTGCAATTCAGCAAAGCCATAGGGCTTGCAGCTTGGGAATTAGGATGGAAATTGTTACATGAATGCAAATACTATTCTTGGTCTTTTCTTGAAAAAAGCACCTATTTAGTCACCAGCCTTAAAAATTAAATGAGGTTCTAATTAAGGAACAATGAGCCACAAACTAAAAAACAAAACCTGGCAAGAGTAGCCCAAAAGACACAATTTAAGACTAAACAGAGCAAATAACCAAGTTATCACTTAAACCAAAGTTATCTAAAAAGGAACCAAAAGAATAAAGGAAAGACAGAATTTAAAATGAGCTTGGCAGAGTCAAGAGAAAAGCTGAAAAAATGAAAGGCAAGGTATAAGACCTTGGCCACAGGAGCTGATTGGAGTATAAAAGTGAATGGAATCCCAGTTTAACAAAAATGCATTATTACAGTTTGAATGTGCCTTGCTCTTTGCAGGGCACCAAGAGAAGATTAATCTCCTGCCCCACCTCCTTTTACACACAGTAGCCACAATCTGGCCCTTCAAGTCTGACTACTGCAAAATTCCAATCAATTTTTTATGGGAAGTGGCAGCTTCAAAATTACATTTCATGGCATCTTCTTACTTCAGATAAAACAAATATTCTTTTAGTTATGCCATGCTCACAACAACACCAATTCTGAAGCATCAGGTTTAAATACTACACAGAATACACACTACACTGTTGGCTTTAGGCACCTGAATTAAGTGGTTTAAGTTATGGGAAGGCACTCCTGCAGCTTACAGCTGAAGCACAGTATGGAACCTGACAAGTGTATCTGAAATCCTGTAATTTTAACCTAGTTGTCACTTCACACTACAGCTAATCATCTTCCTTAACATGTCACAACTATCTATTGCATTTTTAGAAGCCTTCACCTTCCCTTTTTCTTACCGGAACCCTCTCGCAATCCGCAAGCCTGAGGATGAGGACAGGTGCAAAGTAAGCACATTACTTAAGAAAGGAAAATCACTTTTAATTACCAGATTGCAGCCTTAGCTGCACAAATACAGCGACCTGTAATTTTGATCCCTGCCTGAAGACATACTTGGCACTAGGGCAGCGTTCAGGGCCAGCAGACTGTTTCAGATTGCAGGGTGGCAGGATCCTGGTTGACAACTGTGGAGTTTTGGCAGCAGGGAGGGCAGAAGGGGCTCCAGCCCCGGCTGGGTCAGCCAGCAGCCCCTGCAGAGAACAGCTCTGCCCAGGGAGGGAGAGGCCTCCCCATCTCCATAGGAGACTGTGCCTGTGAAGAGGTTTAAAGCCCCTGAAGATCAGTCCAATAAAATCAACTCCAACTCAGTGGAAATAAACCTTAAATTTGGTACTAAAAGCTGACTCTATTTCCTTCTTGCTGGGAGAAGGATTTCTGCACTGTTTTGTTTGAACTGGTTAGTCACACACCAGGAGATAACACTGGAGAAGGCAAAAAAAAAAATAAACTACAGCAACAATGAACAGTTCTAAACAAATCAGGATGGTTTCACACAATGCAGGCAGCCAGGGAGAGAACTCTGAGGGCGAAAGCAGGAGGTGAAGTCATGGGCTCCAGGCTCAGCTTTACCTCAATTGACAAGCTTGTTTAGAAACAAACTGGCAAATGCAGTGACCTCTCTGCCCTGCCCTTACATGCTTATCGTGTTTTGACTAAAAGGTTGTTATCAAAAGATGAGCAAGTTCCCAGCACTATCTCATTAAACCCTCTGCTGTTTTCCTGAAGGAAAGTGCACCAGTTCTGTTTCTGTGTAATAACTACACTACAGAAATAGTTTTTTGTCATATTAAACACTAGCAGGGCAGTTCTAAAAGAATCAGTAGCCAAACATTGCACTTAACATCTGCTATTTTAATAACCACCTCTACCTCTACTGAACAATGCAATAGACAATTGTAACATTCTAATAAATCTCGTGACTGGCACCCATCCCTCTCTATTTTATCTCATCATAGGTTTCTTGCTTGCTATAATTTTGTAGAAATGGTAGCTTTAGTTTTCCAAGACAGTGTTGAATTTGAAAAATTAAGATGTACAACACAGAGTTTCAAGACAAGATAAAAAGCACCTCCATTCACAACTGTAAGTGACTGTTCCTCCTCTGCAGGACACTTCCATCGCTAACCACCCACCCTCTCCTCTTTTTAAGTAAGGCTGCAGCTGGTCTCCAAGAGGTTCTAAATTAAGGCAGGAATGTAGTACAAAGTGCATGTGCACGAATTCAGATCTCTCCACACCCACTGAAATGCATCTCCAGAGAAACAAAAGCCCAGTACAGCAAGGGATGGAGAAATGAGCACTTGTGCTCCATGACACCCATCCTACAAAGTAACTGCTAAATGTGTCTCAGGAGTTAACTCATTCACCTCAACAACTCTTAACCATTGTTAGTAAGAAACATAGAATATTAAATAATACGTATTCTATTTCACCTTGTGCTCTTCCATGGAGTAATAAAGTAGTGCAAAAATTCAAGAGAACACAGAGCTGGAGATTGCAAATTATGTCGACAACATATCTGTAAATAATATGAAATAAAGATAAATAAAACTTTTAAAGTCCTTTGAAGGACTGTGGTCTCAACAAGAAGTGGAAGTGTTCAGAAATAGATTATATTTACTTCAGAAGACCTTTGCATGTTGGAAGATCAATGTATGTGTACTCCATTGAAGGCCAAACCCACCAATCAACATCCACTTGTGTGCTGTAGGGATTTTTTTCTTAATTCCAGGAGCAAAACAAAGCCTCCTGAAAGCGAGGTGAAATGCCTCCGCGCCTCCTGTGGATACTTTCACATGTACAAAAGATGTCTCTGTGTTTCTCACACTTCCATTTCAATCAGATGTAAGACACAGGCAAGTACATGATGGAAGATGGAGCAAAGTCCTTCATTAACCACTTACAAGTGACCACACGTATTAACCTCACACTCTGAGCCTACCATCCCATTTCCCTCCTCCAGATGCTAACCAGCCTCACGTGTTTCTTGCATTCCCCACAGGCTCCTATTTCTCCTCCCTTCTTCCTCCTCTTGCTGTTAGCTTGTCTCCTGTTTCACCAGCAGCCTCTGGTTTGTACTTGCCATGGTTTAACAAGGGCTTCCCACCTCTGCCATTCTTACAGCTCCTGCTCTACCTGTACTGCACTGACACATTCTGTAGAGCCATGATGCTGCCTGGACCAAAAACTGACCCAGCCACACAACAATTCTGCAGGTGTTGAGCCAGATCAATCCCCTGGCACAGAGAGGCAGGGATGGCACACCTGGTAAAAGGAAGCAGCAGGAACCACTGCAGAAACCTGGACTACCACTGAACTGCAGCCCTAGGCTGGGCTCTCCCTACTCCCACTCTCCCAGGTTCTTTCCATGACCACTGTTCCTCACCTGGCAGCACTGGCAACTCTCACCTGGAGCTCCTCATCCTCCAAGTTTCACTCAGCACTTTGCTAGCAGTGACACGTGTCCCAATATTAAAATGCTGCGGCTCAATGCCAGATTTTAAAGTCTGATAACTTATACATTTTGTTTATTAAAGAGATGGAAGTGAAAACAGATGAAATCTGGATAGGCATACTCTCATGTTATTCATACTAGCATATATCCAAATCACCATTTATTTCTGTGCATATGTAAACTGATGATGGATGAGATGAAAAGTCTTTTTTGAAAGAATTCCTATTAAAAAATGAATTAGTGAAAAATTCCCAGCTTACTAAGCCATTACACACTCTAGCTCAATTTTGATCTATATTGATTTAATGATATTTCTTGGAGCTAAAACTAGCTGGTATGTTATTATGCATTTACAGAAAATAAAGAACTAGAAATCTAGTGGTACAGGTTAATCAAACTGTCAACAAACCTTCTTTGCTGTATAGCATAATCCACACAGCAATCTCAAAATACTTCACAGAGCATTTTCTAACACAAATAAACTTTAACAGGTTTTCTTTTATATATAAAACACTGTCATCTCTAAGGCTCTACAATATTATATCAGAGTTGGAATTTTACTTGAGAGGCTGCATGTTTTTGAACTTGGGCAGAGTCTGGAGAGTTCCCAGATGTTAAAAGCAAAGCCCAGGACCCCCTGGTTGAGCTGGGATGACCAGAACCTCAACTAAAACTTCACTGGTTACATCAACATCCTAAATGCAAAGCTCTACAGAACATTGCTATGCCACAACATACAGGCAATGAGACCAACCAAACCTGGGTGGAAATTTCAAAAGCTCATTTTATTTGCTTTTTCCTGAGGAAGTTATATGGAAAAACTCAAATTGGACTCAAAACAAAGGGAGAGAGAACTCCATTGGGTCAAGCCTCACTTCAGTCACACCATCTTTACAACCACTACAACTCTTATTTATTCACAAACATAATTTCAACTGAAATGGAGGTGACCCAGCAAAGTGTCTGCAAGGGAGGGGAAGCTGACAGTCTTTAAATTGGTGGTTTCATATATCTTACTGCAGTGTATAGAGGCTGCTTTTATACCCTCTCCATCTCATTCATGGTGCTTAAAGACAAAACTGCAATGCTAAGCATTGCTTGGGCCATGAATCATAGTGTGGAGCAGTTATTCACACAGAAAATGCATGACTTACTGATTCAACAGCCTGAACATAGTAGACTCCTGTCCTACAAGGTAACTTAAATTATTTGTTTAAATTAAACATGACTCTTCAAGGCAATAAGCTTGCATTCAAATTTCAGATAATAACACAGGTCCTGGTTTCAAGTGCCATTGACCAGTGGAAAGATTCAGAACAGAAACACTTCCAAAGGCTTTGGATTGAACTCATGGAATGCCAGATCCCATTTGAGCCCAGTCATTACTACCAGCACTTTCAGCAGCAGAAAAGCAGAAAGAAGGGACTACAGAGGACTCCAATTACACAGCACAGCTTCAGTGCCCAGCAATTGGTCAGCCAGGCTATGAAACAGCAAGTATTCAACCTCTTTTTTGTTGAAGAATTAAGTATTTCTGCCATCCTTACTTGGAATTACTAAGGACAGGAAGGATAATGCCATCTCATTTCAAGCCCTGTGGCACACACAATGTCAAAACACAGAAAAATTCATAGCTGCCACCATACAACTCTAATTCCACTTCTAAAATTCACCTCCTCAGAAGCTGTGCAAATCTTATGTCTGTCTCTATCTAAAGTCAGTGATGACTGACAGCATCAGATCACAGGAAACCTTATACCAAAATCAATAAGATACACACAAAAATTCTATGGATACCCAAAATATATTAGAATTAAATTGGGACAATGGATAAATTGCAACATTTAAACATTTATTCTATTTAACACTGTTGCACTCTCACTTTAAAGAAATCTACACATCAAAGAGGAAGGTACCATCCTAGCTACATATTTTGTTGTTAAAATTATCTAATCCTCATACAATAGTATCACCCAGAGACCTCAAGTGACACGCTGCATTCTCTATCTTCTGCAGCAAAAGGCAGGCAGAACAGAAAAGAACAAAACGTGGAAATGTGTTGCTAGGATAAGACGTCATGGAAACCAAATGCATTGCACTTAAATAGTGCACCATTCTGTATGTGCTTTAACACACAGAAACACTTCATTTTCTCTGAAGTTTAATCATCTGCCTTTAGTGGATTTAGATACTTTTTTTTTTAATAGCACACCTGAGTTTAAATTCAAACTATGTTAATCAAATATTGTCTTAGATTTTAATCTCTATCACTCAATAAGGATGATAGGATAGCATAGATCCAATTTTTTGGGCAGATTTTTTTCTGCTAGAGCCTTGCAGAATCATATCCCAAAATGTCATGCGAATTATCACTTTGGATCAGATGCATCTCTCTTCTCTCATCCTGTAAGTTTCTGAAGTCCCAAGGACACTCTGAAGGAGAACAAATGAAAATGAAAATTTAGTTGCTGTGCAGAGCCTCAGGGGGCTTTTCTATTGATGTCTCTAGAGAGCAGGGAGCTAAGGTGGGAAAAAGTTTTCAAGAGAGAAAATTTTCCAGCAATATATTTCAGGCACAGCCCATGGTCTTCTCTCTCTTAAAAAAATCCATTAAAGGTTCAAAAAAACTTCCAGTCTTTTAAAGATTACATTCCCTCTGCACACTTGAAATTACAATATCATGGGTTTCTAAACAGTAAGTCACTGTTTGCCAGCTACAGCAACAGAATGTAAAAAAGGCACAGTGCCACTTTGTAAAAGCACATCCCACTATGAGGCCACATATCCAGTACACAGCATTTTCAGGATGCTTGCTCATTTTGAAACCAACCCACAAAATGAAGTTAAATGACCTTNTTATAGTAATCTTCATAATAGTACAAGTGATTCTGCTCATTAGAATTTGAATGGCAAACACTTCACATTGTCAAAAAGATCCTTTTTCCTCCACCTGCTGCTATCTGATGAAGCACCAAAAGTATCCCTGTGNGGCACTTCCCAGCTAGGGAGCTGGCATTTACTGGGATTTTCATCACTGCTAAAGTGCAAAGAAGACACTGTGAATGGCATTTTCACGTAGCTTGATCACTACTATATTTTTCTTGTCTTAATAATAATAACAATAATAATAATTATTATTATTATTATAGTAATCTTCATAATAGTACAAGTGATTCTGCTCGTTAGAATTTGAATGGNTGTACCCTTTGAAAAACAAACAGATCTTGTAGACAGGACATGACACTACTTCAAAGCACACCGTAAGAATCAACAGATTTGCATGTGGCTTTGGGAACAGGGTAAGGTCTCACCCACAGTCCCAGACTTGCAGCTTGCAGAATTATAAGCATTAGGAGAGCAGGAAGCAGGACTGAAAAGGATTTCATGGTAAGTCCCTCATTAGTCCTGGCAGCATCTGAGAATTGGACT
>VYZP01003267.1:164341-192915 GCA_013400635.1 Hypocryptadius cinnamomeus
GATGTAACCTAAAGCGTCCCTCTAAGAATTCAGGCTTTGATTAGGAAAAAGAAGTTGGGCTGTGTCAAAAACCATTTCCATGCATTTCCCAACAGGCCTTTTTCTTTGCCTGAATACTGGGTAAAACTGTCCTTGTACAGAAGGTGTACCCTTTGAAAAACAAACAGATCTTGTAGACAGGACATGACACTACTTCAAAGCACACCGTAAGAATCAACAGATTTGCATGTGGCTTTGGGAACAGGGTAAGGTCGCACCCACAGTCCCAGACTTGCAGCTTGCAGAATTATAAGCATTAGGAGAGCAGGAAGCAGGACTGAAAAGGATTTCATGGTAAGTCCCTCATTAGTCCTGGCAGCATCTGAGAATTGGACTAAACACTGAGCAAGTTTCCTCACTGTATTTGTATGTATTTATATGGCTTAAATGTATCCAAGTGTGGCATTTCCATGATCTTTTCTAATCAAGCTCATTTTGGAAAATATCCAAAACAGCAGTGGAAACAAATGAGCTGGACTTAGAGCACACCACAAGACAACTACAGTCTAACCCAGAAGGCAAAAACTCCTTTTTTTTTGAACACTGAGAGATTTTTGTTTGGAACCATTTTCAGATATTGTCACCTTTTTAAATGGAAAGATGACTGTAAGTCTGACTATTTGCTATCAGAACCTCAGCATTCCTGCAGCATCCAAAAGCTACAAAGGGCTTTCTTTGATCCTGTTAATATGGAAATGAGGGCACAGAGAGTGCTTTCTTTAAAGAAAAACAGCTGTATCAATAAAAGCTATTTGTGAAAGTGATGAACAATTTTCTCAACAAAATTATATTTAAGTTCTTTAAGCTGAAAATCCTTTAGTTTAACAGATACTGCAGAATCCTCCTTTTGATGAGTGATCACATACTGCCATAGAAGTGGTTTGCCCACATTTTCCATGTGCCAGCCTCACACAGAATATTGCCAGATCTCCTGGGGGAGATCTCCACCTAACATCACATGAAAGCAGAACAGCTTGTGTGAAAGATAGACAGGATCCAACTTCAGTGGGGAGAATCAGTGAGGAAAAAAGAGTACAACTTGCCTGTACTGGCAAAAGTTGGGAAGAAGTACCCTTCAGCTTAAAGCCTGGCAGTAAATATAAAGCAGCATTTGCTTTCTTACCAAATGATGCCCAGGGAGATTTCTAAGCAGTTCCTCCATTCTTCACAGCAGAGGCCTGGGTCTGTTCCTGAGAAGAGCCTTCCCAGCACCAGAGTGGCTCTGTGTAGGGCTCCAGATGAAAATAAGAGGAACATGGGTAAAGGGGGGATGTCAGCTCACTACCAGCACTGGCCAAACCCTGTGAAAGAGGCTGTGATGGGCAGAGCCAGGTACATTGTGCAGAGCAAATCCATGGTTCCTGGAGGACAGTCTCCAAGCTGATGGGACAGCAGAGAATCTGACAACCAACAAGCCCTCACAGGGTACCAGCTCAGTAGGGAAATCAGTCCTTGATTTCAGTTTCTGTTCCCACTGCAGATGCACCCCTCTGCGGCCCTTTGCTCCCTTCAGAACAGGAGTTGGTACTTGTGCAGCCCTTGCACAACAGCAGCTGCCCCCCACACCCCACTGCAGCAATGATGAATTACTCTCTGTCAAGTTCAACACATGATAATGAAGTGAAAGGAAGACAGTGAGAATGCTCTAATATTAGAATTAGGTAATCTATTGAGTAGCAATAGCAAGGCCCTTGTTACTAGCAAGGATCTAGAGCATCCCTTCAACAGCTTGTCTTTGTTTAAAGCTTTGTTTCCTGGAAGTGAGAAAGTAACGAAGAAAAGGCCATAAATAATTGTTCAAGACATTAACTCTTTTCTCCCCTGCAGCTTTTAAAAGCAGTACAAGCTATAAACTACCCTATAAACAGATCTAGAGCTTCCTGTGACAACTTTAGTGTCAAGCAAAGCCTGGCACTGTATTAAGTTTTCCACCCCCCGTTTTGAATATGGATACAGTTTCAGACTGCTGTGGAGCCTATTTTACAAGTTTTCTCTTTTATTAGGTCTCTGCTCCAATTATCTTTATATTGTTCATATTTATTGCACAGTATTGTGCTGTGTTGTTCACATACTCCTGGAGCACACAGTATGTGAAATACTACTCTAAGCAACACAGGATTTCCATTTTATTTTGCAATTGTGGACAGCAAATACTATCAAGCTACAAAACTATTCAGAAGCTGCACACCTCCTTGCACACACAGTGTAGCAGGCAGAATTTTACAGCACGTTAGTTATAAATTTACTTTTATTTTACTTAACATTTCCTTTCTCCATACAAATGATTCTGCACTCACAATTAATTGACCATATGTATTTATGCAGCATGTACACACATCATACCCACCACCACTTCAATGATTACTGCTAAAAATCCTTGCTATTAAAAAAACTAGTCACACTTTACATAAAAAGTATTACTTAACAAACAGTAAGGTCACAATCTCCATCTGGCCAAAAAGCATGTCATAACAAAAAGAAACAGCTGGAACTTGTACTGCAGAGTTCTGCTCTGCCTTTATTTTTCTATGTATGCATTTAGCACTTTCCAAAATCATCTTAGCAAGACTTTTTAAGACCAGTAATATCATCAGTTATATCAAAGGCATACTATTTAACCATGTCTATTGCATTTTTCAAGTGCTTTTATTGTACCTTTCAGCATGATTTTATTCACATCACTCAATCTGCCTGCTAATAGCCACTCGTTAGGAGTTGTTAAGCTACTTATGAGCCAAGGCACAAGCTACCCACTGACACAGTTCCAGTCCTCACTCACAGAGAAGGCCACGCCAGCAAGCAGGCAGCCAATCCAGGGGAGGACAGTGTTTTATAGGTCTAGTAATTAAAAAAAAAAAAGAAATTTTCAAGGCTTGGTCTTCATGCTCAGTAGCAGACATTTACTGTAACTGATGTTTGGAGACTGACATCTGCAAAATGTTCATAATGATAGTTAAGTCTCCTCTGCAGTCTAAACCCTGGAGTAAAAATACAGAATGAGCAAGCAGAGAGAGACATATCAGTGCTGTTAATGTATTCATGCTCACAAATATGCATTATAATTCTGTCTGTATGATAAGGCAGCACAAAAAACATCTCTAGAATAATAATCCATTCAGTGATATTCTCACATTGATATGCTTCTGTGATTTTGATGTTTTCAGTTGATTAAAAATTGATAGTCAAACCAGTAAGCTTTTGCTCTGAGTGACCAAGTGTCAAAGAAATTGACATTTTGTTAAATGAATACTCACTTTTCTAGAATATTCAGTTGAGATTTAGTAATACTCATGTTCTAGCATGAGCAAATGCTTTTGCATTTGAACAACACTGCTGCTGTGCACATTCTAGTGCACACAGAGCCCTGCATGTCTCCCAGGCTGCTGGGGAGAAATGTCTGTGCAAGCAGCAGTAAACCTGGCAAGGATGGAATCCCACCCATCCCTCTGCTGGTACCACTGGGACTGAACCCAGGCTCCAAGGGAACGGCTCAAACCTTCGCCTTGACTTTGTCTGAGCTAAGACTCACTCAGAAGTTTCAGCTGGGGAAAATGCAGTCTATAAATTTTGTCCTGAAGGGATACAGGATATATTTATATCATTCCATGTTAGTTGTGACTGAGCCTTGCCCTCATCAAAACTGAGGATGCTCCTAACAAGAATAATGAAAGAAAAATAGGTCAGGCTCCGCTGCACAAATTTAGAAAGCTTCACATTGAGCTACCATACAAAGAGTAAGAAAAGAGCAACAACATCATTTCCTCACATATCCAGAGGTAATATTTAGGAATAAGACAATTTGACATCTGATTTTGTTTCACACTGGACAAAATCTTCTTAAGCTTCCTGTTGATACAAGGTATTTGCAATATTGGATCACCTTTAGTCTCCATATCTCAAGTCATCAGACCACAATACATACAGAGTAAGACTGAAAACAGACACTGATGCTCAATCTGCTTAGAAGTGTTTTGCAATAAGTTACCATTTGTCTACAATATTAATTTGTGTCCAAAAGACCTGGATTAAAAGTATAAATATGATATAATTTTAAAATACAATTAAAATTTCCCAATACCTCTCTCAATTCTTCTAATGAAATCCACAAATGTGAAGCAGATATAATAGGAATATACATGATGTATGAAGGTCAAACAGCTTTTTAAGACAACAGAGTCATAGAAGGCTTCTAAAATCAGTAAGACATATAAAACTGATTGCAACCTTATAAAAAGCATCAAATCTTTTAGCCTGGGTGACACAAATATAGCATTTCACACTGCAAGCAATTTCCTGGCAATGTAGGCCAGTTTACCTCTGCACTATGAAGGGGTTCTTTGCATCTCTAGACTATGAGGAACTGCAGAGGTTATTTAGGGAGCAGACAACCCCATAAGGCAAAGTGCAGGACCAGGAATAGCAGCTCTTTGCAGCTAAGACATGGTGTCACACATGGGTCACCCCACACCTTGTGAGCAAACAGCCTGGCTTTGCTTTCAGGGTGATGATTTGTCTCCAAGGAAAAAGGATGCAGGCCAAAATAACTTCATGGAAGGGGGAGGTTGTAGTAACTGATGTAAACATTCAATCTCAAACCCTGGCTCCCCAGCCAACCACTTCCAAAGACCTCATCAACACTCCCCATAATATGGCAAAGGGGTGTAGGTGCTCCAAGCCCTCCATACCCAACCACCCTCCATGGATGTCCAACAGTGCCACTGCAGGTTTTCACAAGGCCAGTCACATGAAATCTGTGACAAAGGGCCCAGGTGTGATGTCAGGACACCCTCAGGCCTTCAGCAGAGCCCTGTTCATGCTCAGAGGTGCAGTCATGCATCCAAGGGATCAGACCCTTCCGACTGCTCTCAGCCAGGTGATTCCAAAATCCTTAGGCACCTTTTATATTCAGTTTGCAGAGGCTACACTGTGTCCAAAAATGTTCAAATCACATTAAGCTTCTAGGCTGTTTTTGAAGATGAAACTGATAAAATGGGCATGTGTGCTGTTAAAATTTTTAATTTTTTTTTTAATATAAACAAGCAGATTCACACTTTTCACAAGTCAATCATGTTTGACTTACAGGAAACACCAAAGAATGCCAGCTAATCCCAAATTTTAGGGATCATTCCTTTAAACTTTGCAGTTACAATGTGTGTGAGCAGATGCAGAAGGTACTGAAATTCTCCCACTGGTGCCAGGGGTGCAGGCAGAATGCTCTTCCAATGATTTCAAGAATATCTTTGATACTTTCTGCATCAAAACAATGCCAGTTAGAACACTGACATTTAATCCTGTGGCTGTGAGCAGAGGACACAGCTAAATTTACTCTGTGGATATGCCCTAAGCAGTAATTTATACAGGAAAGGAAAATACTAATACAGAAGGTAGAAGGTGCATCTCTAACACCATTATGATTTTGAAGATGTACTGAAATAGGAAGGAAGGTGTGAAATGATGTCACAGCAGATCTTTATAGAGAACCCAAAGGAAGATAATGTTGCCCAGAACCAGTGCAGAAATCATGAATGTTAATAATGTATTAACATTATTAACTGTATTTCTGGCCTGCTACTGTGTGACACTCTTTTCTGGAACACAATGCACTATTTCAAACACAAAAAGAAACACTGTCCATTGGAAATTAGTATGTGGTAAGAACATTCCTTTGCAAGACGTAAGTGATTTAATAATAAGATTTAGGGTTATGTCATCTGACCATATTGTTTCTACGATCTTTATGGCAAATTAACAAACTTACATTTCCAGCATCACAGCCAGGCCTACAATTTTCATTCCAGGATGATAGGCACACAGGATGAGCTAAGAATTAATGAGAAACACTGAACAAGTATCAGGATACATACTGTTCTCAACAATGCCACTGCTTCAAAGGTATGTTTTAATGTTGCATTATTTTTGTACACATGCAAGAAATTTTTGCCAGTCCATGCAAGTAGATGTGGCACAAGGATATTCACTGATGTGGCATGATACCACCAAAATGCACGAGAGGCAGCCCCACCCATCTAGGGCTGGAACAGCAAAAGAAAATTCAGAGATATACTTAGGGGCTGCTTAGTTTGTCACTCAACCAAAACCAAAACACACACAAATTCTTGGCAGAACACGGTAAATTATTAACTTTATCATCTTACAAAGTAAACTGTAACAATTCATAAAAAAAAAAAAAATCCAGAACATTGAAACCACACATTAATACTAATAAAACCCCAAAACTGCAGATCACAGAATTAGACTCCATTAGGCACATTGTTGCACTAAGTGGCACCCATTTAGAAGAAGCAACAGAGCCAAAAAAACCAGTCATCTACACAGAGATCCAACATGAGCAAATGGAGCAAGATTAATAAGCAAATTCATACAAATTCCGGACAAGAATAGAAATTAGGCATGCTTTTCCACTGTTGTTTGTTTTTCATTTTGCTAAGACAGAAAATACTATGTTTGCTAAAATGTTTTGATTCAGAAAAAAGCATCCATATTTAGGACAACCTTTATTTATTACAAATACTGCCCTTCTTACACATTAACATAAGTTCATAATGGAGCATTTTCTTAAATCAGTCACAGTCACAGTCAAGGGACAGAAGAATTGGTATGCAGCAATACCAATACCCTCTTTCACAAATCTCCTGGCATAACTGGACTTTCAACGTTGCCTTTGCCCCTTCCCTTTTCAGTCTTATTGAAAATACAGCAAAAATAAAAATGTTAGCCCGATCAGTTTCAGGTATTACAAATTCTCCTTGACACCAGCAGCTGGAGTCCAGTTACTCTGAAGCACAGTGAGAGTCAAGCTCACTTCTTTTAAGATGGGACATACACTAAGTCTGAGGAATGCATCAGTGTAATGAGACAAGAAATATTTTAAATATCCACAAATGTTAACATTATTACTGCTTAGATTAAAAGACTTTAACAAAAATTTCTTAAATATGGAATTACTGTACCTTTTTATGACAGTCATTACTGTCATTTACTGATAACTCTGGCTATTATTTTGTTTTAAACAGTTGTAAATAAAACTTTATACCTTCTTGACAGCAAACTTACATTGTTAGTCATATATCTGAGTCAATTCCTTCCCCCTGAGCATAACTTTACCCTCTGAGAAGTAAGTATACAAGAACATGGCCTGAAGGGACTTATTTCATGTATTTTCAGAGATGTGACAAGGGAGGAAACAGGAAATAAAAATCAAAAAGAAGAGACAGCCCTTTTTAATCAGTGTTTTTCCATATCCTACTCATGCCCCCCATATTCCCACTACCTTGGAAATACACTCAATGCAAGCTTGAAGTTCTGAAAAAGGACTCACTGAAGTCACAAACAGCTTGATCCAACTTGTGTTTGGTTCTACAATCTACATTGCTTAAAATTTACAAGATTTTATTCAAATGGATCATCTGCATATGGTTCTAAGAAAGACATCCTGGGTCAAAGCTGAAAAATCTAAATACCATGATGCAATCCACAGCAATAGTTCTGAAACTGCTTGGTAGATCCAGTGATGACATCAGCTCATGGGAAAAAAAATGGGGAAAAAAATTGACCAAAATACAGGATGTCAAAACTAAGAAAAAGTATTTATTAGCATCTCTGATTAAAACCAGATGCTTCCAATTCAGAAACTATTTTTCTGTCCGCTCTATTTTCTTCTTCCTGCTTCTCACTAATGACCCCTCCTCATAAGGAAGCCAAGCAGTCACCTTCATGCCAGGTCACCAACTACAGGCTCAGAAACTCTGCACTGGCACCACACAGCACTCAGCAGAGGCTGCAGCAATCCTTGGTGTGATGCTCCCTCTTCTTATTTAAAAAAAAAAAAAGTGAATGTCAACACCTGAAACCTCCACATCTCAAGGCAAGGTTATTTTACTGTGTCTTAACCATCTGTTAAATAGCTAATTTCTAGGAAATGTGAGTGCTCTATTTAATTCCCCCCTGGGAAAAAAGCAAGGCAAATGGGGCTCCTGCAGGACAGAATTCAGGCTGCCTTGCATTCTTCCATTTACTTGCATTTCTCTGCAAGGAGCTTCAGTTTTCAGGCTGTTACCATGTTGTCTGCTCAAAACCAAAGGTTTTCCTTGGTGGCTGAGATACCCAAGAAATACAGCTGGGCAGGGCAGAGCAGAAGCAGAAGCAGAGCCCCACGTTTCTGTGTGGCAGCTGGTGCTCTCACTGACACCGTTCTGGCCAGCACTGCCCCAGGTAATGCCAGGCACAGGGAGCAGCACAGATCTGACTGCTCACACAGGCACTTGGGGAATGCCAAATGTGAGCCAGGCTGGGCCACCCAACCACAGGACCTGAGAGTCACCCCTGGCCTTGGGAGATTTTCAATGGCAGTCCTGAAAAATGAGGGCTTAGGGTTTCAGGTGCTACTTTTACAGCACACTAATTCTGTGCAGGAAAGGCAACAGACTGACTGAACTCTTATTTCATATATCGAATCTTAACTGTGAGAAATTGTGGAGAAAGTGGTCTAAAGAATTGCTTAGGTGTATATTGCATATATAATGCCAGCCTGAGCTCTGCAACAGAAGTCAAATGCTGTTTGTGTGAACTGATGCCTGATTTTCAGATACTAAATTTTCATAGCTGGCTGATGTGGACATCTCATTGGCTGCCTCCAAAGTCTGAACTATCCCTCACCATCCTCTTCAATATGCTCAAAACTTCAATGAGGTTTTTT
The DNA here is from genome assembly GCA_013400635.1 of Hypocryptadius cinnamomeus. NCBI lineage: Eukaryota > Metazoa > Chordata > Aves > Passeriformes > Zosteropidae > Hypocryptadius > Hypocryptadius cinnamomeus. The sequence continues at coordinate 173,097 of VYZP01003267.1, forward strand.
TCCAACAGAAAAAAATCTAAAAGCTACAAACACTAGATGTTTCTGAGCCATGAAAAAACCATGTGATAAAATACCACAATTAACCTTGAAAATCAACTATTTTTTTCCTATATTATATACCCAACATGAAAAAATAAACCCCAAAATTATTTTTACACTAGAGACAGGCTTTAAAATCCCCAAGAAACCGAGTGGGGAAGTCAAATAAGTATCCTGGAACACCAACCCAAACATTTCCAATCCTGTTGCATCTTTTTTTGGTAAAGTTTAATTGCAGAGACATGCTCTCCTTCTTGCTGGGATCCAGCTGCCACTGTTTCCCTCTGACTGCAGCCACGAAAGCCACAGCAAACGTGGCAGAGGAGAATGTGTGCTAGCAGGTCCTTCCATTCCCAGTCCAGCACATTAATCACTATATTAACACATGTACAGGACTAAGCACTGGCACAGTTGGGTACCACACACATCCTCAGCTGTCTCAGCTCCACCCACAAGCACGGGGACAGTGCAGAGGCCAGGGCAATGCCACCTGAGGGAATCCCACTGAAAAACACAGCCTGTGTGAAGGCAAACAAAGCCTTGGTGCTGAAGAACAGATGCTTGCTGCTTCACTGATGAAATGTTCCAATATTGTATTTTTCCCGTTGTCCACTGGACACTATTACTGTTTTTCCTTCATTGCCTGTGCCAGATTTAAAAAAAGGGCAGAAGGGAATAAGAAGAAACATGTGTTTCCAAGACTGCAGTTCCTGCCTATTAAAAGAACATTTTAAAAAAGTAATAGTTACATCCAGAATACTATTTATCCGGCATTAAAAGTGGAAGCATTTAGTCCAGTAGAAGAAAAAAATTTAAAGGACCATGGAGCTTATTCCTTCTTTAGGACTGCTCTTGCAGTGTTCAATACTACAGCATTGTAATCAAGTGTTGTCTAGATGATTTTAAGAAATGAACAAATTTATTCCACATGTGAAAGTCTTTGAGGCTAAAGAACTCAATAACATGTCAATACTGCAAAGATTGTGGAGATTAAAAATAGCAGCAGAAGGAGGTTTTGTGTTCACTTCACCTCTACTGGAACAAAAAATGCTGAACACAGTGCAGTCTCCTGAAATGGCTGTGATGTCTCCTATAGTCTTTCTCATACTGAATCCCTTACACCACCAGTTGAACTCTTTTAGGATTATCTAGGCATCTTTTCTTTTTATATGCCCTTTTGGATGTTTTCTTTTTCTAGTTCTGTTCTGCAGTCCATCCCTGGACAGCAGAGTCCTTAACCATGCAAGCCCCAAGTATATGCCCACTTCTAATCACATGTTTCAGCTCTAATTGGTTTCAATATGACTTAAGCCCATAAAAAAAGCACTGTGTCCCATGCAACTATGTTTGTGCCAACACATTTCCACAAGCAAATAAAATAATCCACAGTTGCACAGCTTTATAACACTATTCCGATAAGAATTTCTTCTACATAAATGTCACACTGCAATTTCCAGTCCAGTCAGTTTTTCACAGGACAATCCACAATAAAATGCCCCACAGCTTTTTATGCTAGACTGTAAAGAAAGATGTAACACTTGTTCTTGGCTTTAAGTGGTAGCAGAGTGCTCCCAGAGTAGTAATTCCATTTCTCAAAGTATAATGATGTCCAGCCTCAATATACTATGTTGTATCAACCTGAGGTTTGTCAATAATACATAACTTCATGTACTTTTTTTAAGAACCTGTACTGTATTAGTTTTCTAAACATAAGAGATTGTTCTAAACCTAAAAATGAACCACCACTGGAGAACTACCATCTGGAAACAAAGTACAGCTTTTCCTGCAGCACAGGAAAGAAAGGCACCTAAGAAGAACTGTAGATCATCCACAACATATTAGACCCAAGGTAGGAAATACAAGGAGAACTTTCTCATGTCTGTGTGATCAGCAGACATTTGAATTTCTTATGACCTGAAAGAAAAACAAAATAGCTAACAACTCATCAATCCTTGAGATATCACAGGAAAAAAAAAGGGGTGTGGGGGATAATCACTGCTCTATGTCTTGAGCTCCTGGTATATATTATTTATATTCTGGAGTGCTTACTGACATATTAATTGGAGACTTAACTTTAAGGGCATGTATTCACCTAGAGATGTTTCAGGAGAACTGGGCATGGGCATCAGCAAACCAAGCTGCTATTGACATGAACCCACTGCAGCTTTGCTGCCTGCCCTGCTGAGGCTCTGAGAAGAGCACAACACCGCTTCTGCCACTGATGGGAGGTCTGAGCAAGCACCCAGCCACCAGCCCAAGGACAGAGGAAGGACTCTGGCTCAGAAGTAGCATCCATTTCTGCCTCAAGCTGCTGGGCAAGTCTCAGAGCCAGCTTTGGATTTCTAAGCTCTTTTGCTTCCAACCCAAAACCTTCTGTATGTCTGTGCTCCTGTCTGCCAAATTGATCTTCCCTCTCTCATTATTTTCCCAACCAATTATATGGGTCTGAATTTTCAATTTGGTTCAGTGAGAGCCAGAGCCCCTACAGATAGCCAGACACTGCAAATGGAAAGGCACAACACGTTAAAGTAAACCTCAAGATACACACAACAGAATTTACCTTTATTGACTGCATATTTTGAGGTACCAAAGGTCATAATGGCCAATTGTTCCAAGCCAAAAGACATTGTTGCAAATTCAGCAAAGGCAGCATGTAATTCCTTCAATGTGACTGAACAGAAACACACACATCACAAAACTAACTGTAAAAGAGACATCTTCTAAGTCTGTTTAACAACAAAAGCATCGGTGACTCCTTTGGAAGGGTGTGAGTCAGTATAAAAGCCAAAGCACTACTGAGAAGCAATAAATATAATGGGATTAAAATTATCTTCTTGCACCAGACAGCTGAGACTGAGCATCAAGAAACCCCACATACCCTGGTGTGATTTAGAAGGCCTCCTAGTGACAGTGATCTGTCCCTTGTCCTTCTTGACCTCAGCTGCTATTTAAGGAATTGGGAGCATGGTGGGGAAGGGGCTTGCACATCTGAGCCACAAAGCTGTGGAAAAATCCGTGACTCAGAACGGGTAACTCGCGCATGCCTATCCCTAAGGGAGCTGCTGCCTCCCATAACATTCCCTTAAGTGGGAAGATTTGTTCATTTGAAGAGTCAGTGTGTGAGGTTTTTCCTTCCCCTCCTTCTATGAATGTATATTCCTTTATATCTTCAAATATGCCTACATACACGCACACACTGCTTGCAAAAATAATGACGTCTGTGCACGGATTTTTACATTTCAAAAGCTACTTCCTTAAATATCACTGAAAATAAATCATCGCCTAAAGAGATGTTTCCACAGCTAAATTCTTAAGTTCCTTAATGTGTCACATTTAGCCTTTAATGGAATACATAGACCTTGTCCATTTTTATGTCTAAATTTTAGTTATTCTATCAGTGACAGACTAACTTCTCACCCTCCTCACCCCGTAGCAGTGGGTAGAAACAATTGTGTACTTGACTTTGCAGACCATTGCTTTTACTAAACAATCAAAAGTTTCTGTTATCCAGATCTTAGGAAACACAGTACAGAGGACTAAACCACCATATATACTGGATATCACAAAAGGACCAAGATCTTTGGATCAACTACATTTTCGCGCAGTTAAATGAAACAAAACTAACTCATTGAGAAAACCGTGAGGCTTCAGACCAAGTTCAGTACATTCCAAGTACACCAGGAAAACACCATAATGAATGGTAAAAGGAAGATGAAAATAAAAAAACTAGTCATAAACGTATCTCATAGTCCTGAACAGAATCTTTTATCTCATGTGTTGAACACAGTAATACACTCTCAAATTGCTAAAACAGAAACAATTTATGCCTTTGATATACAATGTCAAAAGACAGAGACACCAATGACTCGGCTTTTCCCATTCTTTTGATATTTTGAAAATCCTGTGAAGAATTAAATATATCTTCTCACCCATCCCTCAACTGCCTCTTTTTCCCCATAAGAGAATGGCTTGAATACAGTCTTCAGGAAATTACCCTGTTGGATCCAGATTTTTCTTATCCCTGAGCTGCAAACCCAGCCCTGGAAAGCAGGAGACAGATATTTTTGTCTTTGGCTGGTGATTACACTAATTGGTCTGTGAACCACTTTTTAAGGCAATACTAGAAAAAGCAGAAAGTGCAAGGCTGGAGCAATGTTTCCTTGCTTCCTCATGATTCTTGCCTTGCAGCAGAAGGTAAAGAGAAACAGCTTCAAAATGTTTTCCAGAAGATGGCTGCTTAGATCAATTTGTATTCAGGAGGAAAGGCAATCACTGTATTCCCTCATTTCTTCACTGTCTTGAAAGCAAGGACCTGCCTTGAGATTTTAAGGTGATTGCACACATTTGGCTGCAGACCCTGCCCATGACATGTGTCTTCTGACAAGCTACTGAACGTGTCCTTCACCACAACTTTCATTGTATGATGGAATTCTTCAGCTGACAAGCACTCTCATGGAGTTACTCCCTTTTTGTTCCAAATTCAATAAACACTGAGGAAGCACAGAAAATGAGACACAGGTATGGTCAGTTACATTCTTCATCTAATGACCTGACCTTAAACATATAGTGAAGCATCATTTAAACAAAAAATGCTTGAAGATCCCTTTCCATTTACTCAGTAATCCAAAAGAAAGACTGCTGATCCCTTGATTTAACACTAACTCTTTTTTAAGCAAGCAAGGAAGATGACAATTTTTTTTTCCATGCAGGAGACAAATATGCTCATGTTCCATGTGTGACAATTTGGTTTAGGTTAAACTGGCAGTATCAATGAGGCTGAAACACATGCCTAAAATGCCTTGCTGAACTGGGACCATACTCTACATAACTTTCTCTCACAAAAGCTATGTCCAGCTGCTCACTGAACAGTCAGGAGATGATGTGGGTATGGGAGTTCTTCCATATTTGAAAGCTGTATTCATACCCCAAAAAATACAGTCCAGTTTCACTTCTTATAGAGAGGAAAAGAAAGCCTGGTGGCTGAGAAAGTGTTAATAGTGTAAGGCCAAACATTCATCTGAGGACCACAGCCACCAAATCACTTTCATAAGAAGGCCTGCTGTGGGTTGTTTTACAATGCCAAAGTATTGGTGACTGATTTCTAGCTCTGCCAGGGGACTCATTATTGCATTACTGACGTGAAACTTTGAAAAAATATGCACTATTTAACTGCATGATTACAGCTGCCTACTATCCTCAAAACAGATTTCACTAAAAGTAATAAAAGATCTCATCAACATTCAAGGTATTTTCATATCTAAAATCGGTGTTAATAAGTAATTGAACAAAATAATTTTCAGAGCCATTCAGTTCTGTTCATTTCCCTGCTCCTCACAGAACCAAGGGAAATACTTTTCCACAGATATAAACAAGCATGTACTTCCATCATACAGAAATAACCCAGGAATTGTTTAATTGACAGTCATATACCTGAGTGATGATCATAATGACAGTATTAAAATCATCACAAGCACCTTTACCCATGCCTGGATTCTAGTTCATTTACATAAAATGTAAATTTACTGCCATTATCAAGTTTTGCATACAAAAACCAGTAACATTATTTTAAGGGAAACAATTTCAGAACCAAATACATGTTTAATGCACTGTGCTTCACATCTCATGTGGCATATTTTTGCTGACTATCACTAAAGTGCACAAGTCATAATTACATCCAAAATTTTAAAACAGTGTTATAGCAGATCTCAGGCATGAACTCACTGCAGAAGAGGCCAAGTGTGCCATTCCAAGAACCCCAAAGTGTGAGATCCACAAGAAATGTGCTGGGAAACACAAAACTACTTAGCAGTGAAAGGGTGGAAATTTAGGGGGATATCACAGAATGGCTGAGGATGGAAGGAGCTTCTAGAGGTCACCCTGTCCAACCCTCCCTCTCCACCAGGGCCACCTAGAAGAGGTCACCCAGAACCACGTCCAGACTGCTTCTGAGCATCTCAAAGGACAGGGAGTCCACAGCCACCCTCTGCAAGGGTAATAGTGCCTCACAGTAACAAAATGTTTCCCTTATGTTCAGTGTAGTTATATAAATTATTTTATTCAGCAGAAAAACTGGATTAAGATATTGCTACACATGCACCCCTTCCCAATGCATCCATGTTTTCCTCCATGCATGCTGTTCAGAGCCCTGTTCTCAGCAGGATGTAGTTATTTCTGAAGTTGCACTTTACAGCAGACTGTTGAATTGATCCAACTTTAAGTGCTACAAAAAGAAACTTACTAAAGGGAAGGGAAAAAAAAAACAAACTCTACAAGATTTTCTTCCTTTTCTTGTTTCTTTTGTTTTGTTTTTTTGGTTTGGTTTTTTTTTTGTTTGTTTGTTTGCAAGCCCAGACATCAGTGGAATCATAACCCACCTGCAAACAGCAGCAAGGCAGCAGTGACAGTGAAAAGGACTTAAAATCCAGCTTCACACCACATGGTGTACAGCCCCCAGCCCTGCTGTTCCAAGTTTGGCTCCCCAGGAAGCTGTATTTTGTGCGTGCTCATGTTAACACCAGAGGCTAAACTGGGCACAGCACTTGCACTGAGCAGAGAAGAGGTGCAGGATACAGCAATCACACAACCCAGCTCTTCTCCTCGATATAGGCCTGGTGCTGGAAAATAGGTGCAAGTAACATGACTCTGTCCCAGCTGGCACTGAACCCTCCACAGCTAGGAAGTTCACAGAAGCCAAGGAGAAGGCTCTTTACTCTTTTTTTTTCTTCTTTTCCACATACAAGTGTGAAAGGAGACACGCTTCAGTATGTCAGGGATGTTTTACAGCCATGCTGCACATTGTGCTAAATGACAGTGCTGGGGAGGGGCAGGGTGGGAGCAGGAATCTTTATATAGCACTGAGAGCAGTAATTCAGCCCCTGACAGTCACATGAATACAGCCCTGCTGAACACAAACAGTGCCTTTCTCTGGTCTTAGGCTATTAGGCAGATAAGGCTCCACTCTGGATTTGAAAGACTTACCCTGACAAATGATCTTGGTTTTTCTTCACCCTGCAAACTGTGGCAGAGGACTGGAGGAATCTCAGCACTTTCCACTGCTTATATAACAGGTGTACTCATAAATATGCAAAGATGATTTGAAGATGCAGTTTCTAATCCATGCTTTATGCCTGAACAATTTAAATTACTTTCATCATGTAGACAGCATTGCCAGCTCTTTGCGAGTAGTTCCTTTATAATTTTAGTCTCTACTAGCTGTATTTTTGTTTAGTGTGGGTTTCACGTGAATTGAGAGGAAAAAAAAAAAAACACCACCCACCCCAAATGGGGATATAATTAAGACAAATGCATTTTTAGATGGAAAATACATGTCATGACTTATCTCCAGATCAGATTTCAAGAAATTTAAGATGCACATTTTCCATAAATTCCTTGCACTGCATGGAGAATATCCTAATCTAGCTCTAAGCAAACATGACAAAGTAGAACTAAACAACAATAACCAAACAAGCAAACATCAAGCATGACTAACAGAACACATAACTCAGCTAGTGTCTCTACAGACTGTAAGTTTCAGCAGTTAACAAGTTTGTTACTCCAAGACAAATACTTGTTTGAAATCAACTTAAGAATAAAAGATTTCAATTTGCAACATGTTGGCCCTGACATGCTTCAAGAACAATCTTTCACATGTGAAAAGAAGAAGCAATTGTAAAAGGGAGCATCACATGAATTACCTGCATGATGATCCTGCACCAAGTCTACTGTTCTAGTAGTGGTGGGAAGAGAGATGACCAAGGAAGGTGGGGCAGGATGGTGGAATGACCCTGACAGGACATACCACAGCCAGATGGCTTTAGAGAGAAGAAAGTCAGAAATTAAACAATGGAGGGGAAACAGAGAGGTGAGAAGAAGCCAAAAAACTGAAGTCAAAGGCACATATGCTGGCTTTCTGTCACACAGAAACAGGTGATAGCAACAGTAGACGAGAAATGCTACAGAGCTTTTGTGGTAATGAGTTCCTTCCAGCAAATGGGTAACAACTTCTCTAAATATGGACTGGTTTCCCAGTCCTGAATGGGGTCCCCATCTTTCCACTGGGGGTACATCAGGGCCCGTTGTGCCATAAAAGTAAATGCTCTGTCTCAAACACAAAATGTTCTCTTAGTGCCACCAACGACTACACACAAAGTGAAGAAAAAGTATCAGTTTCTTTCTGCCATACACCCTAGCACAGATCCATAAATATCACAGACTGCTTCTGACTATTCACAGACCTAGCTTTAAGGGAAGTACACCCATTAGTACAGGGCTGATGCCAGCAAAGATTTTGCCATTTATTTTTAGGTGAACTGGACTTCATTCTGAGTGAAAAAATAAATACAAGAATTTATTTTGGAAAAACCTATACTCCCTCCTTATTTGAGCCCCTGAAAATGAAGCTTCAGCTTTTACATTGAAAGTACTTCCATACTGCTATTTTGGGGATACTTCAACCACCTTTCAGCTGTAATTCCTTTTGTTATTCTATTGCAATTCCTACTGTACACTCCTAGGAACCCAACTCTGTGAGGTGTGGCTGCTTTATTGCCCATGCTGGGCTCAGGGGTGGAATGCAGAAACCAGTGAAGGGGGTAACCCAGTCCCACCCATAACCAACAGTCATGCAATATTCTCAAAAGGAACCTGGAGAAGAACAGGTGCCACAGTATTTCAGAACAATGTGGCCACTTAGATGCTTTATCCTCTCTTAACTCTAACACAACTATGTGAGCAATTTTTGAGGAAGAAGGACACATAATATGTTTCACTAAAATTTAAGACATTTAGGTAGCATCTACTGGCTACCATTTTCTAACTATCACTTTTTACAAGATACCCATTAGCAAAACAAACTTTTACTCTAGGGAAAAGTCAGGGGAGACTTCTTTGGGTGTCTGAGTTAGAGCAGATTTATGGCAGAGTAAAAAACCTGCAAAATTGTGCTGGTTTTTCAGCACAGAAGTGATGTTTTGGGAGAGGCTGCTGGCAGTTTCCTCCATGTCTGAGCACAAAGCTGTTGAGGGTTAAAAAGCTGACTTTAAAGAAGAGTTGGCTTCTTTTTCCCAATTTCAGTCTAGTCTAGTCCTAGATACTCAATTTGCTTTGGTCTGAAGAAGGCACAAGGGATCAAGCTGACAGATGAGGCCTGGTGGCATTTCTAGTATATATCCTGCACCAGAATAGCTCATAAAGAAAGTCAAATCTGAAACTGTATTTGTTATTTACCAGAAGTAACCAATCACAACGTGTGTTTGAAGAAACATACATGTGCAATTTCACGTTTTGAATGATGTACAATAGACAGAACATTGCAGGTGATGTTACCTTATGAAAACACACAGAAAAGCACTTTGCAGGTCAGCCAAAGCCAGACTACCACCTAGGAATGACAAACAGCATCACACTGTAAGAGGACTCCATGTTTCAGAGATGTTGTGGGTTTTGCATGATCTTCAAGATAGAAAAAAGCCCAGAGTATTTCTTCAATAGTACAGAGTTGGTGCATGAACCAGCTGGGATTCCTCCCAGGACAGAGAAACTGGCATTCATGAGAAAGGGTCCAGGCTTCCTAGACTTGTTTGAAAGGTATCCTATGGAGAGAAAACTCTTATGGACTAGGTTACCACAAGTTACCAAATGTCTCTGAATGGTCCAGCAGTCCAAGATGAAATTTAACATTGCTGTGGCTATTTCTGGCTGAATGCATCCCACACACAGCTTCCTCACTTCTCACAATCACCTCTCACAATCACCTCTCTTGGCCCCACAGCATCTTTGGTAGAACAAAAAACAGACAGGAGGCTGACTTTCAAAGCCAAGGAAGAAATACCAGAGTTGCCAGGGCCCCTCATCTTCTTCAGAATTACCACCAGCAGACAATACCAGCCACAGCATTATTGTGCTCAGGAAGAAAAACAGGGTCTGGGTTAAGCAACAACAAACATCTTCTCCCACTGCAAACAAAGGAATATGTTCTCTCTTTCACCTTGCTCCAGAAGTGACTGCTGGAGGTCAGAGACACCAGCTTTGTGAAACTCCCAATAAACAAAACAGTTTTCACAGACGTTCAGATGGCAGCACAAAGGCACAGAGACACTTTTGCTGCTCCTGCACCTTCACCCATCACTGCAATGAAGGGCAAATACAAGTTACCACAGTCAGCCACTGGGACAGAAGCAAAGACATCACAGCAAAGAGCAACCTTAGGCATAGGGTGCAGGAAGGATTAATCTTCAGAGCAAGTGAGTACCTTCTTATTTTTTATCCAAATTATTACAATGGACAATATCTTTATGTAAAAACCAATGATTAAGCAAAGTACAATAAACTTTAAGAAAGCTTTAAAAAATGTTATTTTTTTGCTACTTCTTGCTTATGTAGAAGTCCCCTGAGCTACAGGCAAATATATGAGTAGCCACTATTTAAGCAAGAATTATCAGAGCGGCTGCCTTTGATACCCTCTCAAACTGTAATGTATGCACATCCTCACAGTGTTCAATATTGACTTAAAACAAATTACTACTGCAAGTAAATGTCAAGACATCTCTAGTAAAATACTGAAAACGTACTAAACCTGAAATTCTACGATGTTGCAGTGCCTTTTGGAGTTACCAGGAAAATATATCTCATAATATTGGACTAGACACTTAAAAAATGCCACTACAAAAGTACTTAAACCAGTGTATTTCTGGTCAAGGGTGGCTTCAGTGGTTTACATACCTATGTACACACACAAACCTCTTATATTTATTATGTCTTAGAAAGGAGCAGTCCATCAGTCCTACTTGTGGGTAGAGTTTTTCAGAAAACTGTTGAGTCTTCTTCTATGCAAGTGTTTCAGTGTTTATCTAGCATTATTAATATTTTCTGTCTTATCTTCAACCTCCATTTGTCTAATTTCCATTCCTAGGAGTTGATTCTTCTCATGTTTTGGACTGCTAATGCTTTACAGTATGGGAAAGTATTCCTCCATCTCAAACACAAGACTTCTCAATCAAAATAAACTGCAATCTTCCTCCTGGTAAACAATGTTTATTAAGACTGCTTTAATCCCCAATGTCCATGCCTCTACTCTTGGTCACTCTTCCAGATCTCTTCTGAACTGCTTGTTAATTCTCCCAAGCCTGTGCTATGGATACACAAATGACTGAAGTCAGCATTTGTAGGAGACACAGACATAACCTTGTGACTGGAATGTGCCAAATTTTAACAGCATAAAATTCATAAACATAAAACTCAAGACTTTTTTTCATTATAGGAAAAAATTTAAATTTAACTGCTGATAGTCTCATTGTTGTTGCTCAACATAACAAATCAACCTTTTCTATTACAACATGGAGCCAGTTTGAAGTAGAGCAAATTAAAAGCACTGCCTGTTGGTTTCCCTCTCAGAAATAAACATTACTCCACAGTCCAACAGTACTTTTTCCTAAAAAAGGTTAACCCCCTCACTTCACAACACTCAGAAAACTTACAGCATCTACTAAAGAAAGTATTCATTATTTTTTCAGACTAAAAAATACGGCAAAAGAAAGTGAGCTCTTCCAGCAAATTCAGCAAAGGAGTTTGTCATTATCATCATTCAGGAAAGACCAGGGATATTTCTACATTTTGCTGTTTCACTAGGTAACTGTTGTTTGTTCATCCTCAGGCATCTACCAAAGAAGTCTAGCATTTCAATTTGTACTTCAAGGGTCTTCACTAAATTTGAACTGCTCACATCCCACCATGATTTTATTTTGTTCACACATTCATCAAAAATACTTGATAGTTTAAATATTTCTTTCAATAAGGATAAGAGGCATGGCACAAAGAATTCTAAATTTTGCTCATTCTCCTTGCAATTATAACAATGAAAAACATGAGTTAATATGACTAAGAATATCCTCTCAAAAGAAAAAAGGTGAAGTTTTATTATTTGCTATTACCAGAAAGAGATGTTCTGTACAATTCCAGAACTGTTGTAACGCGATATGAAAAGTCCAAAGAGCAGTTTGGTCTATTTTCTCACTAACTGGCAGTAATAGATGCAACACCCCTGCAGCCATCCTGCTAATACCACGTAACTCTTCCTGGAGGATCCACACAGATGGAATAGTCCAGAGCTGCTTTCTCTGAGGAGGCTGTTGCTAGGGTCTCTCTATTTTGCCAGGCTGTTTATGGACACATGGACATCCACACAGTAGGAAAAAGAGTGTCAGGACACTCAGTTTGGGTCTCTACGCCAACCAAAAGTCTCTGAACTTTTGCTGGTCTAGGCAAACTTTCAACCACCAGCCTACCAGCGAATAAACAGGCCCCATTGCTTACACTTCTGTATTTGTCACAGAGTTCATTAAGAAACATTTTCCTGGCTTCTCAGCAGCTCTTACCAGGCCAGACTTACAAGATCTTTCTTTGATATTTTAATCTTAAATATAGATCAAGCCAAGATTTGAATGAAGAATCTGCAGATGTCACAGTTTGGAGATCTGGACTCTGGATCCAGAGAGATACAGGACCAAAGTCCTAACATCCATTTCTACTTGCATACACAGACGACACTTGAAGAATCCCTCTGTCCCCTCCACTGCCACCATTCTGCAAACCCAGCCATACACATAACAGCAAAAAACCTCCTCAAGCATCCTAAATAATAGCACATGTATGGTTCAGTCTCTGGAAAGCAAACAGCCCCTTCAAAAGTCAGAGGAAACATTCTCTCTTCCAAGTTATCATGATACTTCATGAGAGTCCTTTCTCTAGTTATCCAACCACTTAAACAATAGTCTTAAAAAGAGATCACTGAAATATCATATACTTTTCAACATTAACTTCTGCTATAAAATAATATGGCAATTATCCACACCCTGGCCCTTGATGCTGCTCTAAACACTGCAAGTCATGTGCCCAATAGATTGTGCCTACCAACCTGCCAGGAACCAGCAAATGACTCTGCTCTCCAAAAAGGGACTGCAAGAAGCACTCTGGCACACCTCCCTCCATCCCCTGAGAGCCATGCACCGAGTGTCCTGGTAGGATTCCAGGACTTTCAGGCAGAAACCTCCTCTTCTGTGGCAAGAGGATCCAGCTAAAGCCACAGTCTTCCCAGCATCTGTCTCAAGATATATTGCTTTAAGTATTTCTACTCCTGTATTTGCTGTTTTCTTGCAGAATATGATGGTGTCCCCAGTATGTTTTAAACTGTTTTGAAGTTACACTTCATCCTAGTGATAGATAATACTGGCTAGCAATTGGAAGCCCTAGCTAAGATTACCAAGGAAAAAAAAAAAAAAACAAAAAAATAAAGGAATTCTTTACACAGGTCTAAAACAAGCAATTCCCCAATGTGCTGCACCAAGTGGAGTTAAATAAAACCGTTCCCATCTTTCAGTGTATGTTTACCCTAGTAATAGAAGGAAAGAACAGAATTCTGCAGAGAGCAATCATGTTTTGGAAATGCCCCTACACCACCACAGTCAAGGAGGGAACCAGGAGCTGTGGTTAACAATCAGGAAAGGCTCTTCACAAGCCAGGAAAAATCTGCTGCATCCAGACCCCACTCTGGGGCTACTGACTGCAAGGAGGTTCTCAAGAAAAGGGGAAAAAAAAGGAGGCGGGGGAGGAGAGAAGGCAGAATGGGATCATCATGAGTTTGGCAAAAATGAAGCTCACCCACTGGGGAAGATAGGGGAATATACATGCATAATTTTACATGGATTAAGAGTTTGTGTCAAATCTGTGATGCGCTGTGGTGAATTCTTATACTGCAGTGACTCATCTTGTCTGACAGTTGCTGGGGAATTAAAGCAGTTATTTTTAAAAAATTATATGTCCTGCTTGACGTGTTATACAAATAGCCTCTTAAAAAATTAAAACGCAGTCAACGCATTTTTAAGTATAGGAGAGCTACGGTACATTTAGGATTCTGCGTACCATACCACAAACAAGCTAGGAACACCTAAAGGAAACTGCTGATATCCCCTCAGAGAAACAGTGATCTTTTTGCCATTTCCAATCCAAATCCTGCATCAAAAATTAGTTTATTATCTCTGCATTCAGACAGCATGCAAACACTTTCCCCCAAGAAAAATTAACCACAAAGGAAAGAGGCGTTCTAAACCTGAATTCCTCTGATACCAAAGGGTATTTGGTTTGCTGGAATCAGAATGATTGCATTCCCCTTCTGATGGAGTGACAAAGGCAGGTCAACCCCTTCCAGGGAAAGGCAGCAGTTGACTCACAGCCACAGGTGCACACAGGTTTGGCAAGGGGAAGCAGTGCTGGCTCCTGCTCCCTGCTCTGTGCAGCACAGCCACGCAGACGCACCCTGAAGCTGCAAAGGGCAGCTCCTTGCAGCCTGTGTTCTCCTCAGGAATACATTGCTTACTCCCTGCTTTGCCTATAAAACTGACACCCCCTCGGCAACTTTCACACATCTTTGGGAAAAGTGTTTGGAGTATGTCAGTTGTGTAACACAGTAAAGATCATCTGAATGATCCATTAAGTGTAACCCTTGGGCATCAATGCTGCTCCAGGTCAGCTGGCAATAAAGGTATATTTACAGCATGCCTTCAGGACAGCTGTTCTGGGAACATCCTGGAGATTTGCATCGTCTGTTTTACAAGGCATTACCATGTTCTTCTACCGAAGGAGTGGCAGAGAATTCTTTCGACACCCATTAAAATCCCTGAAGTCCAAATAGCACAGTGAAGGAGGCAAATAAAAAAATATTCAAAATAAAAATGCTTCATATTTCAATGCCTTAAAATACTCATTAATGAATTCAACCTGTTTTTAAAATAATCAAGTTATTGTCCCTCTCCAACTTAACCACCATCACAGAAACAAAATAGCTGATGAGAGGAGCTTCATCATACAAAGAAAGGGTTCTGTTGACAGTGCTCTTGATTTCATCATAATTTCCATGATATCCACTATCTTTTCTTAAAGCCCTAGTCTTCCACGTAACTTAAACGAAAATTCCAGCTTTATGTATTTTGAGTAAATTAATTCTCTCCACCAGAAAAAAATAACTGAAAACATGAGCCAACTGCATCCTGACAGCTCAAAAAACAACCAGAAGCAAATATGAGTGTTGAATTTCTTAGTTCATTTCTCACCTAAACTCAGACATTCTGTAATTGCACAGGTGATGCTCACTTTCTGAGCAGAGCATTATCTCTCCAGGAGTGAATTAAAAGGATGACTCTGCATCCCAAATCACAGAGGTGTGCTAGTTATCAAAATTTTCACACTTTAAAACCTCTCTGTGAGTGAAGTCAGCTGGCAAATGTTAGGGAGAAATAATAACAAGAGAAGCTAACTACACATCTCTGGTCTCAACACAGCAACTGCAGGCAGACAACAAAAGACATAACTTATACCTAATAAAGTAATAAACTTGGCCAGAAAGTGACTCAATCAACCCAAGCAATATTACCAAATATAATTGAGCCAGTCAATACAGTGAAAGCAGAGGACCAAATTAATTAGGTGACTGCAAGTCCAGTGCCTTTGGGAATAAGTAATCACTTATTAAAGATCTGCTGAGACTTTTTTTGAAAGTGCTCCTTGGAGAAAAGTTGAGACTTTCAAAAAAAGAACCCTGCTATGCCTCACCCATCTAAAATGGAAGAGGACTAGTAGTATGGAATATAGGGAGAATAGTTTCTGAACAGGATGGTTTTCAAATTTTCCATGTGGTGTCTGTAGTTCTTTAACTGCTTCTGCTATGTTATCTGACACTTGGATAAAATACTGGAAGAAATATAGAGCATCTTTGCCCAATTAATTTTGGTTCATGAAATAATTGGAAGGGCAATTTAACCTTGCATACCCTGCAATTGAGGGCAAAATGAGAAAAGGGGGAGGGGGCATTTTTTAAATTCTTAAGTGTTTTTAAGAATGAAGGGGTTGCAGAATGACTTTTTTTGTTTTGTTTTGTTTTTAATAAGACAGCACATTTCAGGACTCTTGGTTTTATTTAATCAGTTCTTCAGTTAACAACCCCCAAGCTATTCTAAAAAACAGGATGATTCATCTATTTCCACCCAGTACAATTTTATACATCGTTAGAAAACTAAAACCTCGTAAAATCCTAAGCAGCCCCGAAGTACAGCTACTGCAGAGTGACATGTTGATTGCATCAGCCTAGAAGGGCTACTTCTGAGTAATGCAAGCTTTAGTAGCTCAGGGAAACTACCAGTGTCAGAGAACATGTACATAACATACCACCATCAAGCATGTTCACCCAAACACAGCCTAACAAATGACTCCAGAACATCTGGAATCAAGGATGATTCCACAACTTCCAACATTTAAAAAATTTTAAGTGCTGTTGAGCCACTGTGTCCTGAGAAACACAGGAGCAACATCCCCTTCCCAAAATGCAGTGAGAACACCAACAAGGAGTGTGCTGTCGATGCTTGAGGCTGAATGTAACACTACCTGCCACCACACCATGGTGAACATCGCTCTCAACACTCCTCAGAGTGCCAGGCTCCTCCTGGGGGGCAGGCAGCCTGCACACAGACACACAGGAACCTGCTAAGCACTTCTGAGTCTGGCTGAGCTCCACCTGCCAAGTTATACTAACGAAACTAACAAAATCTAAAATGGTTTTTCTCATTTGCATCCATAGTACCTTTTAAATAGCTATGTTTAAACCAAAAAAAGCCCATTCAGACCACAGCAAAGGGGAGGTGGAAGGCATGTGGCTTGCCCACAGTAACCAACAGGTTAGGCTTGTCACAGAGACAAACTTCCCAGAGCACCATTAAATGCCTTTTGACCTTCCTTCTCCCTTTCAACAAACAAGCAGTGCACAACTGCTAAAAAAAAAAATAAAATAAAATAAAAAGCACTTTGCTCTATGGTCTACAAAGCACGTGCCACGTGCCCAGCAGACAATTCCTGCGGCTCTCCTGCCACATCTCTGCTGCCAGTGAGGCAATGCCAGCTGAACAAGAAACTCAGGATTTGGCTACACTGGTGGGGAGAATGCCACGGCCAAAGTGAAACGTGTGATGAGGACTACCAGTGAAGACAGTGATTGCAACACCTGCACAGTGCCTGCTGTGCTAGTGGCACAGTAACCAGGTCTGGGCACAGGGACACAGCTATTTTATGTTCAGTTTCAAGATGCACTGTGTGGGTAGGACCCACACTCTCACACTTCCTAGAGCTAGGAAGGAGACAGCTTTAGCTCACAGCTGAGGAATAACCATGCAATAATCCTGCTGGTGCTCCTCTCTTTCCACAAAGCAGCAGCTCTCCTTCAGAAACTGTTCCTAAAGCTGCACTGGCCATAGCAGGTTTTGGCACAGAGAACCACATGGCTTGGATACAGTCAGCAGCTCTAGGACCCACAGCACCCAGAAATAAAAACTCACACTCAAACAATAAAACAAATACAATGTTTCAGAAATGCAGCACTTGAAAAAACGTCTTCCTAGCAAGTCTGACTCCAGAAAGCACTTTAAAAAGGGACTCAAATTATAGCAGTCACTCTGCTCCCAATATTATCAATGAGACCCAAACACATTAAAGCACGAAGTTGTCTATTGCCTCTGAAAGTCTCCTGCTTCACAAAGGCAGCAGAGACACCCTAACACATCATGAGCAGAACACATGTTAAAGCCTCAACCATGTGAACTTTTATGCATTTGTATAAGTGTATCTCAGCGAATGAAGGCAGTGGACTGGCTCATTACAGCCAAGCAAAGCACAAGCATAAGGTACTGCACATTCAGGGTGTAAAGAGACACAGAGTTGCCTTGAAAACCATTTAACTCAGGAGTAGCATGGCCAGAGTATGACTTCTACAGCACAATAAAAACTGTACAAACTACTGATCCCATTCTCTGTAGGGACTAATTTTGGTAACAGGCCAGGAGTTGCAATATGCCTAAAGGTAGGAGCTTTAAGTAGTAAATTATTTCATTTTCTCAGGCACTGAACACTGTCATGTACTTGACTAAGAACACACCACGAGCAGCCTGGGGGAAGGCACTGAAAATGTGATATTGCCTGTTCTTTACCTGCCTCCCTATTCCAATTGATCCTCATTTAGGCTGCCACAGTCAGAACACACCAGCCATCCCATCTGCTGGGTGTAACGCCAGTGGCACATAAAGAAAGATATTGTCAGTGGCCTAAACTCATTCCAGATCTAGCTGCAGGGAACTTACAGCAGTGCAGATACAGATGCCCAATTTCAAACCATGTCCCACTTCCTCAGAGCTTTCTTGGATTATGCTTACAGCAACAGAAACTGCACCATAAAACTGTATTACAACTTTGATACAGTACATTAGCATATTTAGTGAGGGTCTATGCCAGTTTCATTTCAGGTTTTTTGTAAGCATTTACTAACAGATGTTTTAATTAGTATCTCATTGGTGTGTAGACAATGAAGTGACACACCAAGAAGCATTTTCTGCATAAAGCAACAACGTTACATGTACCATGATACAAACAGCTCTTCCCACCCTCACTACCACAGAGAGGGCCAATGGACTGGCAGTGCATCACACACAGAAAGGCAATAATGTATTTAACTCCTCTCGCTTCAAGTTTTCAGGGTACCGACAGGGAGGGGGAGGCACAGAAATGAGAGCCACAAGCAATCTCAGTAGTTCATTCTTCTCACCCTCAAAGCGTTAAAAGGAAAATACAATGTCAACATCAGCTCCTCCCTGCTGATGAAACAGGCTCCAGCGCATTTTACTTTCTGGCTCGGAGCCCTTACAAACCGTTACAAAAAGACAGAAGACAGACAGACGGCTCAATATATTGACCACTTCCAATAACTAATTTGGGACACGCTGTGTCATTTGTCCCTTCTATGAAGTGCTGTAGCCTCTTGGTGGTGAACGAACCCTGATATTTGGGGGACATTATTTAAAAAAAAAAAAAAAAAAAAAAAGAGGGGGCAGCTACTAGCAGATTTGCGTTTCAGGAAAGAGCCAACGCTAGCATCAGTACATATGAATACTGCCCACTCTCTTCCTCCGGGAGACACCGATTACATCTGATACACTAAAACCGTCTCCACGACTCTGGTCGCTCAGTGCCCATCAGCGAGGACACTGACAGGCACTCCTCGCTGCCTGCCTGTCGCTCCTACCCGGCGCTGACACACATGGAAGCGGGGAGCGGGAGCCGGGCTGAGGAGCGGAGGGCGGGCTGGGGCCCCTGCTCATCCTCCCTGCCACGGCAACAGCTCGGGCTGCGTGCGCGCCTTCCCAGCCCGGGGACCGGCGGAGCATCACAACCAACCACGCCAAGAAGCCACCACAAGCTTTCAATTACACATTAGGGGAAAAAAAAAAATCCCGCAATTAAAAAAATGTATATCGTTTCGTCTGAGTGAGCTGACTGGTATTGTCCACAACGACCTTATCATGAGGTGTTTTGTTGCAGCCGACACACACGCTGCGTGGACTCCGTGGGAGTCTCTCGATGCGGCCACGGCGGGGTCTGGCACGCAGGTACACGGCACATTTCCGCGAAGCCGCCTTTCCCTGGCAGGGCAGGAGCCCCTACAAGCCATCCCCACGGATTTTTCCAGCTCCCGCACCACCGCGTGCGCGGCCAAGCCCCGCCGCCAGAGCCCCCCTGCCGCCCCCGCCCGCGCCGCGGCGGAGCGCGGGGGGCTCGCAGGTAGAACAAACCCCCCACGCCGGGGTCCCCCGCCAGCGGCAGGAGCCGTCAGGGGAGCCCCCCGGGCGCCATCGGGCTGGGGCCGGCACCGCAGGGCCGCAGGGCGGAGGGTGTGCGATGGGGGAGCGGGCCGGGG
>VYZP01003267.1:193340-205105 GCA_013400635.1 Hypocryptadius cinnamomeus
CGGGACCGGACTGTGCGGGGTGTGCGGGACCGGGGGTGTGTGGTAGCCGGGGTGTGCGGGGCCGGGTCTCCGGCGGGATGCGTGGAGTCGGGAGTGCGGGGGGAGCGCGGGCAGGGCTGCACTAGCTTTCACTCATGCCAGCTCCCAGGACTGGGGCTGCACGAGGAAGGCGGGGAAGGAGTGATGTGCTCGAGGCAGGCGGAGACTCGACTCCGAAACCCTGTGCCCCCTTTCCTTCCCCACCTACCCAACAACTTCCAGCCTACCCTTATTTTCACTCCTATTCTCTGCATAAAGCCAATGGAGGACTGCACGGTGTCAGGTTAACAGTGGGACTCGATGATCTTAAGAGTCTTTCCCAACCGAAATAATTCTATTCTATTCTATTCTATTCTATTCTATTCTACTCTAAACAAGCCATGGCAATTCTGGTGTGTATATCAGTGAACCATGGTTGGACATTGCCATGGAAGAGTAGCAATTTTAATATGATGATAAAGAATGCAGTTGACACATGTACCAGCTGACGCTGAGCCAGTATCTGAGGAACACAGTAAAAAGGATTGAGGGCTCTTAATTACACCACTCCAACAAAAGAAGGAATGTTTTGAAAACATTTAATAAAATTACCTTTCAAATCAACAAATATGTTCCACAAGGAGCATCTTCCTTTCTTCGTCTGTACATATTTTCTTTCTTTTATTTTCTTTGGGCTGGGGGTTAGTAGTTTGGCTTGGATTTGGTGGGTTGTTTTAATCCCTCATGAGAAGGAAGGAGCAAGACACTACAGCACCTATGGTTTCAAAAATCCTTGGGAGTCCCAAAGGTAGAACAGGTCTTTGTGTGACAGTGTTAGCAGACAGGAAAAGCCATAATCATCCCCAGGTCAGCCTTGACTTAGCTTACTGTTCTAGTCAGGGAAAGAAAAGGATGTAGGATTTTCTCGAAAAGATAAAGCTTAGGCTGCAACTATACTAAGCAAAGTAGTATTTTATTACGTTGTGGAAGGAAACCAAATTACGTCATGTACCAGCTGTGCTGCCCAGGCGTTAGCACTGGAGTGATTCCTGCAATGCGTGCAGGGCTGGTGGTTTCTCGTGTTTTCACTGGTAACCAGCCCCAGACTGGAGAGCTGTCTACACCCAACTGTGGCCCATGCCAGCATCACTGCAGCCAGACCAGCAGCAGAACAGGTTGGGATACTTGGTGAGTTTGCCTGCTGTAAACAAGGCTTGAGCACACAGAGTGTTCCTTAATTTTATGGTGCTGCTGTTTGTTTTGTTGTCATATATGTTGTTTTCTAGTAACCTCTCGTGGGTTTCTCTTCAATGTAGTGAGGAGGAAACCCACCTGGTCAGCCTCCTTTGAGAAGGGCCATTGCTTTCAGCAGCATGGTGACACACATTATTTAGGACTATACAAATGCCTCTTCTCCAGCACTGTGCTGCCCAGGAGTAAGAATTTTTACCTTTTGTTGAGCACTGCATGTTTCAAATACAGACATTAAAAAAAAATATCCAGGTCTTTCTTGTTCATTACATCCAGATCTAAACAAAGAAAAGCAATTAAATCCAAATGTGCTCCAGGGTTCCTACCCGAGAATCTGAGTTTTGTTTGTTTGTTGTGTTGAGTGGGATGAAATGGGCTGAAAGTATCAGCCTTCTGCAGAAGTGGCTTTTTCAGGTATGATGGAGGCAGCCAAGAAGGAGGCCAGAGAAGGCTCCGTGGTGGTTCAGCTGCCTTCATCAATGTGTATCTCTGAGTTGCAACTTTACTTCCCCAGTGCTGATACAATATGATTATTAAACTTGTTACCTGATCATTACTGACTCTGTACTGCTGGTGTTTATACCACTTCCCAAATTTTTCCTTTCATGAAGTTGTATAAAGGGACCTAAAGAGAAGTGGTTGAACACTCACATCATTATGACTGAATTTTCTTGGCTCTTTCATGACGAGCCCAGGGTTTCAGCTGTTGGGTGCTTTGAAAGGAAGAGTAATCACCTGGGATGCCATCCAGCAGAAGTGGAAATGGCTGAATTCAACAAACAGTCAGGGTGATGTCCTTGGTCTTGGCTCCTGTGGAAAGCCTTTGGAGTCTACAGGGCCCTCCTGGGCAGGCACGGCCATCCCATCCCCTGGGGCGAGGTGCAGACACGGGTGAGTGCTGTGGGAGCCTTGACGTGGGGCTCTGACAGCCGAGCCCTGGCATGGGGACATGCACGGGACCATGGCAGCCTCCTCTGGAAAGCCCATTGGTTCCCCTTGGGCTGATCTCAAGAGGAGACATTTCTTACTTATGCAAAGTGTCAGAGCCCAGATTCCAGGAAGGAAATCTCAAGCGAATAGATTTGCACAATAGTTTTGATGAAACACTGAAACTGCAATGAAGAAGAAACAACTCAGGACTTTTGACTAGCTGGTCTTTATTCACAGATCCTTTTAGGTTTATAGGTAAGAGGTTGTGACTTGGGAAAGTTCCAAAGTCCAAGAAGAGCAGGATACTATCTGCATTTTGGATGCAGTGATTAATTAGCACGGTCAGAAAGAAGTGTATTTTTACTTAACAGTACACGTGTAGCAGTTGAATCCTACTGGTGACTATGGATCACCTTATGGTATTGGTACCTGAGTGCAACCTCTGAAGGACCACACAGAACTGACCTTGCCTAGGTAAAAATCTTTTTCCCAGCTCTCTCACAGCAAAAGATGCATACACATTTGCAGAGATTTACCCCAAAGCCAGGTCTATACTAGAAAACATTCACAACATCTCAACTTTAGGAAAGGAACAAGGCACTAAAAATATTTAGGGAAAGGAAAAAGTTCTTGTGTAGAGACACTGTTAACTTAAAGCACCTAAAATGATGTGTGTGTCTCCTGCACACCTCAGCAAAAGCAAGAGGACTGTGTCTGTAAATGAACTGGTCAGTTTCTCTTCTGAGAGAGAGGGGGAGTGGGGATTTGGCCGATGAAGCAAGAAAAAGTCAAAAGCAGGAGGCATTGAAAGAAAAACAACCAAAAAAATCAGCTGCCTGGAGGGACTGGGTTATAAGGAGAGATTACAGAAATGCTTACTCAGTTTGTGAAACAACAGCAAGAGATGGCCCAAACAGCTACCTGTGATGATTTGAAAGGCAGAAGCACCAGAGAAGTTGAAACGGGGAAAAAAGCAGGGTAAAGAGGATATAACTGAGTAATGTAATGGAAATAGGAACAGCAGCCAAAACATGTATCAGGGAAAGCTTCCAGGGGGTGAGCAGCATTAGACTTCAGAGGAGGCTCTCGAAGGAAATGGTGGAATCCCCATAATTTGAAACATTAAAGCCAGAGTAGACAAAGCAATCATGAATATGCTGTAGGAAATAATCCTACTGTGGGATGGGATGAACATGCTTGTCTGGCACTGCTTATTCAAAGATGTACTACTTTTCTTTTTTTTCCTGTTGAAGTCAATTTATTTGTTCCCCTTCCCCTCTCCACTTCCATTCCATCTATTTGCATCTGTCTGCTCATGTCTCACAAACAGATCATGAAATGTATTATTATTTTGCTGTGTCTACCACATATGTGTCTGGATGGCTCCCTGATGCCAACTGTAAATAGCAAAAGGATTCATTAGTTAGATAAATTAATCAAGTTTCCCATTAATGGCATGCAAAGGCTTCTATAATTATTTCCAGGTCGGGTTATAATTTCTTTCCATGCTTAAAAGTAAAATCCAATCACATCTTCTAATTTTTGTCGTGGGGAAGCAGAAGGGGACAGAGAAGAGACAGAGAAGGGAAGGCAAAGAGAAAAGGAAGGGGAAGGGGAAGGGAAGAGACTCAGCCTTTCTCACACATGATCTTCATTCTCTCTTGTCCCACCTAAGCAAGCACCACATTCCATGTCTCCAAGCTCTTTAGACACCTGAGATCTGTTTAATTACCATGAGCACGTGGCAGATGTCAATTGCTGCATATCTGGGCATTTGATTCTCTGTCTTCATACTTTGAAATAATTTAGATGTCCCTCTCTTAACTCAGCGTGGTTTATGAAAGTGAATCCCAGGAAAGCCAAATTAATACCGTGGATAGAGTGATCTATCTCAGTGTACAGGAAAGTGTGCAGCAAATCCTGGACAGCTGAGAGGAAACTTCATAACCTTCAGCCATTTTCTTCCTTTCTACCACTGCAGATGAGCTCTGGTGGTGGGGGAACTGTGAAATTCCTTTCTCCTCCTGTCCCTGTGCCAGAGCTTACTGGCCTTGTAGCACAGCTGGCAGCAGGAACATGAATTCATGCCTGAGCTCTTTCTGCACATAGTTTGGCATATTAGCTCACATGCTGATGAAACTGGATTTGAGCTAAGGTGCATAAAAGGGAATTTTCTTGGCTAAATGTGAGGTACTGCACAGAAAAATGAAGGAAAAGGAAACCTTGGGAGATATATTTTCCCTTAATATATTAGATAGTCCTTCTCTGTGTTGTATTTCCTTTGTTCTTAAAGGAACTATTTGATTATTATACATTTAAGGTATTTTTTACAGTGGTATTTTGTGCATTTTAATAATTTTCATACATTGTTCTTTTTATTAAAAGCAAAAATCTAATAAAAAACTTTCCTTGGCACAGTTTAAATTAACTTTGGTTTTAAAGTTAGTCCCACATAAGATATGTTTATTAGGCTCCTGCAGTCTGGCAAAGCCTGTTTACACAAAATAAAGATCCTCCCCACTGCTGTGTTTTAGGTTGGAATCGATAACATATTTCACAAGTTCAGAGAATTTGAGGGTAGTGGAATCTGGAGATAGGAAATGTCCTGTTATTCTGTAAGAATATTCTGTAATACAGTAAAAGATCCAAACACACACACGTGCACAGCTGGTCTCTCATCCTCTCATCAAGGTTTGAAGCATCAGTGATGCTTACAGTTCTTGGAAAAGTCATCAGCTTTTCTTCAACAAAATTTTTAAACTTTTATTGAATTTTTTTAATCTACTGAAGTAGAAATATGAAGTTGAGTATAGGAGAGCAAATTTCCTGGAGTAAATTCCTCTACTTTTTTCTGGTTGTTTTTCTGTAAAGTTTTTAAGGAAAACATTCATGGATGAAAAAGGAACTAGATATTTTTAATACCTTGCCCTCCAGTTAATTCATTATAGCATATTTTAGCAACAGAAAAGCAGATTGGTGCTTTAAGATGTCATACAAAACTGTTGGCACATTGTAAAACTAATGTAAGCAATATTCTGTTATCTAATATGCCTCTCTGAGCTGACCATATCTGAGCTTTACCTTATCTAAAGAACATGAAAATTACAACAGGTTAATGTTCAATTAATATATAAAAATAACTTTAATAACTGGAAAGCATCTTAAGTTTCTTTCTACTGATGTGGAGAAACTCCTATTTGAACATGCCTTAATATTTTCATGGATTCACAGCAGTCAACAACAAATATCCTTAGAAATGTGAAGTTATTCAGAAAATTAGGAAAAATACTTATTTTTCTATTAAAAATAAAAGGATATTTTAACCATTGACCATTTTGACCAATTTCTACTACCTGAGATAGATTAAATCCGTTTCAGTTTGATTTTTGTCACTCAAAATTAGGATTAAGACTACCATCTGTAGTGATGGTGCATTCTGAAAATTCAAAACATTCCACTTTTGAATGGTTTTGATATTTTGGGTAGTCCTAGGAGAGTTTCATGCTTCCTTGAAAATAATCAGGATGATAAGTTACTTTTTGTTAGTGAAGAGTAACAGGTGTACATCCAAAAAATTTCAGTATCTCTGTGACTTAAATATTAAGTGGTCATAGAAAAAGTACTCTGAGAGGAGTGTATTTTTTCTTACTTGTTTTCCCAGCTGACATGGGAGCTAGTTTGTTAAGACTTTGAGCATTTATACCAACAAGATGTAGAACCTGAATTATCAGTGACTTTTGGAAGCAAAAATGGTGCCCATCTAGCATACAATTTCACAATGTCTGCAGCACCACCTCTTAATTTTCAACCTTTTCTTACTTGGCAACCAAAAAAAAAAAGCTTGAATTGTAGTCTGAGACACATGCTATAATTATCTTTACAATCTGCTCCAATTACATACTGTCTTACATCTGACATCTACCATTAGCAATTTTGCACAAATGGCAGTAAATATATGACAATTACTGATCTCACTACTTACCTGCATCAGCTGATTCCTTCTGTCTTTCTGGGAGTAGAAAGCTTTTACATTTCTGAGGCAGTAACTTTACATTTGAGAAAATTCTGCTGTCATCATCACTTTCACCATCACGACCCATATAAGAATGTAACTCAGCTAAATCCAAATAACCAGTCCTCAGTCTTAGCTCTTCGTCACCTTTTAGTCTGTGCACCTCAGTGCTGGCTCTACTGCTTCTGGACACTTGTTCCCAAAAAGAAAGTGCATTTTATATACTATGTACATTCTATATGACAATACATTTTGGTCAGCCTCCAACAAACCTAGTGCAACCTCAGGAATACCCTCTGGAAAGTCAACCCTCATTCCTCCCAGCTGGCCAGCGACCTTTGTTTTCTTCTAGTCAGGCTTTCACCTGTGAGCAATTGCCATAGGCAAGCTAATTTTTATCTTTTTATGATAAATTTGTCTTATTTTATCCTGTCCTGAAACTCCCACACTTCTTTTTCTTTAGAAGGAGCCACTTCTTCCTTCTAACATTACCATGAGGTTGTGACAGATTTCTTCAACATTTCTCTGTACTCAAGTTTGCAGTACCAGCTTCGGTATGAGCTGAAGTCTTTTAGGACTTGCTGAGACCTGGAGAACATTTAAAGAGAACTGTACTCAAGCTTCTTCATAGAAATACTTTTTCTGGAATATTTGGCTTCCTATTGTCTTTTAAAACTTCACCCTGAAAAAAAATTCTCACTGGCCCTTTGCAAAAAAGACCTGCCAGAGTTTAAATGTGTTTGCTGTTTACACGGCCATTAATGAAACAGGCCAGAAGATTTCTCCTTTGCATGGTGTTTCCCTATTTGATTCATGAGTACAAACCCCTGGATTTTGCACTAACCTGGTTCTGCAGGCAAAGACTCCAACCACATTCCCTCTTGTTATTTAAGGTGCATGATTTATCACTGCCTCAGGGAGGCACAGAAGAGGAATTTCTTACTTGTGAATTTATGTCAATTTTTGTTAAATAATTACATGGAAGTCCAGTTCTGTTCTAGAAACAGGATTAACCAGCAGTTATTTTCATTTCTGTGTGCTCTCTGCAAATGTTGAGGTCATTGATTTAGTCTTCACCTTGCTTACGCAGCAGATTAATGAATTATGGTTGGACTTGATGAACTTAAAGTCTTTTCTAAGCTAAATGGCTCTGATTCTATGAATTAATATGTATTTCTCAAATGAGATATCTGGGCTCAGTGTCCCCATTGTGTGAACAAATGCACCCATGGTGAGCACCACTGTGAGCAGCCACATCTGGCAAGAGAGGGGGACCAAACATCTGGGCATGACCAGGGCTCCAGACAGGACATGGCTCACCACAGTACTGAATTTCCTTGTGCATGGACTTTTTTTCTTTCCTTTCTGAGCTAAAAAGGTTAATGTTTGACTATTTATTTGGCTGAGCCTCCTTAAAGGCATGAGCTCAGTGGACCATTTTAATAACAGCAGACAGTGCTTCCTGCCCCCTCTTCTCTCTGGCCCTGGGAGCTATTCTTACCAGGAAACACTGAAAGTCCACAAACACAACATCACTGGCCTACAACCCCATGTCAGCAGCTCAGATTAATCATCTTTGTACTGTTTAACTTTCGGTGACAAGCTTTTACATTTGTGTTTTAAATAGTCCGGGAAATTCAGGTCAGGATTGACAGCTGGGAACTTCAGCTCTAAAGTTTAATATTACTTCTTTCTTCATCTTCTTAATGCTTTTAAGTACAGATACCTGTCTGTTGGCTTCCAGAGGCATTGGAGCTAACAGTGAAATAATTTAATTTAATTTTTTGGGGTTAACATCCAGAGAAGGGGGTAACATCTAGCTGTGTAGAAAGAGAATAATATTTACTTACATCATCAGGTGTTGTGAGGACCACTTATTTAATAGTACTTGTGTGTTTCTCCAGGGCATGCCATGACTTCCAGAGATACCATGGTTATCTAACATTTTTTCAGCAATGTAAGGAAGTAATTTTACTTAAGAACTGAGGCAATTCTTATGCATTAAAATACCTCCAGTATTTCCTTCTAGTTTTGAGACTGTCCTTGAGATTTTACAAAAATGTCCTTTCACCACAATTAAGAGGGATAGGTTTTCACTTTCTGGGATTTAAATCTTGTCTTTTGGAGAAAGCAGGAGAGCTTAGTAATCTCCAAACAGGGCAACCCTGCATCGCAAGAACAGGTTTCAATCACACACCTTGACCTTGCTTCATTCTCTTTTCCTGCTCTTTTTCTATTGTTTCTTGGTCTGATTTTTAGCTGGTCTGTTTACTGACCTTTAAAACCTCTCCTACATCACTTGAGAGGCAAGAGGAGGACTCTTGCCTTGCCTTGCAGCGTTATCAGATGTACGAAGTGCTGAACTGCTGGAAGCAAGTGAGTACCTGACCTTGGGTTTGTCTGGGTACTAATGAGCAGGGAAAAAATAGATGGGATGAAATTCAAACCTTTGTGTATTTTTGGTACAAGCCTGTATATGTACATCTTAATTTTGATGTGAGGCTTCCAGATCGCATGGAATAGATTACAGATTGCTTCTAAGCAGTTTTAGTTAAAAACTATCTAAACCACTTTTGCTTCAAATTAAACTGAAGTTATATCAGTTAGCTTTGCATCACTTGGGAACAAATCAAAACAAAGATGAAGTAAAAGTGCCATTAATCCAAAGCCAGAATGGTTACACCAGTTAAATTGGTGTGAGTGTCTGTAATAGGGAAGACTTAGTGTCATGAACTATTGAAATAATTTATTCAGATGTCATTCTGCTCAAGGGAAGATTTCAAGCAATTACTTCCTTTTCGTCAACCTTCTTTGTATAGAAAGTTTGTTGAATGCACTGATGCTTTATCATTTTTTGTTATTGGTAAGAGAAACTTCTTCCCATTGAGTTAACATTTTTATTCCTTGGTTTTGTTGTGTGTAGTTCCTCTGGAAAAAATAATAAAACAGTTTGTATGGCAGGAAAGAATTTGATTCACAGTTTTTTCAAGATTTCACCCCTCCCTGAGCTGTGATACTGATTCAGCATAGGTGAGCTGTGCAATGTAATGTAATGTAATGTTCATGTGATGTTTTCTGGGATTTCATTTGAAAAAACTCCTGATGTGACTATTTCACACACACAAGGGAAGAGCACACCATTATGTCTTTAGCCAGAGAAGCCAGTTGATATCTTGCTTGAGTACATTTTCAAGATGAAAATGAAGCTTATATGAATTTGATACATTCTTTCATACAATGTTTTCATTTGGCTAAGACCTTGGTTTCTGAGCACACCAGGGACAAACCTCCCAGATCCCCAGCTTCATCTTTCAGTTCTAAAGCCAGATGTCTCTGTCTTCCCTGCCTCTCATAATCCACACTCCTCACATTCCCTTATGCCCTGGGACCCCAGCCACCAAACTGGGGACTTTGTGCGCCTTTGCTTCTGCTTCTGACTTTGCTTCTGAAAACTCCTCTCTGACCCAAAGCTTTGGGCAGGGCAGTCCCAGGGGCATTTTGCACCTTGTGCTCAGCCTGGATGATGGATCTGGGCTGTGACAAGTGGATATTCTGTATCTGAGAGGAGGAGAGAGCCTGCAGGGATGGTGAAGAAGGTGCTGCAGGTGGGTAGGAGAGAGCTGCTGGCCCTCAAGCTCAGAGCAAGCGAGGGATGTGAAATGCTCCTGCTCCTAGGAACTGCTGTTTACTCACTTTTCCAGGTAACATGAATGCTAAGACCTGGTGGCACATGCTCACCCTTTGCTAGTGACACCTGAGTGGCTTTGCCAGTGACACCTGAATGGCTCACCACCTGCCCCATTATTTCAGCTTTCTTCAGGCACCTAAAAGGATGGGCCAAAATTTTGTCCCTTTCATGCTTATTTCTGTTACAGAAAGGGGAGTAAAAGCCCCCTGTGTTGTCTTGTTTTTAAGTGCCACAGGAAAAGCATTCTTTTCATGTAGCTTGAAAGCATAAAATAGGTGTGAAATCAATCACTGCTATTGTATGTAATGGATACTTTTCAATGAAATAGCCTTCAGGTTTTTTTGTATGTTACAGTGTAACCACTCATGGACAATTTTTTTATTGGAAACTACTTGCAGTTTTGTGAAAGGAGTAATGCTGGGGCACAATAGTGATGGATAAGTTCATGGAAAGGCATACATCAGAAAAAAATGCTCTGTGTAATGCAGATATGATTGATTATTTTAGGGATATCACATAAAGGTTAAATTACCACTGCGAACAAAGTGGCATTTAGAAACTCTTGAGATACTCTGCTATCAGTTTTATGATCAACTCAGAATTTCATATGCTTTTAGGATCATTGTTTGTTATGTGGTTGTACTGTGGAATTGACAGATAGATAGTTTTGCCTTTCCTTCAAAAATCAAGATTGTTATTATTATTGCTATTAGGAATGAAATTCTAGAATGGCTTTTCTAATACAGACTTAAATGATGCTAATAAAGCAAAGTAATTAGTTCACTAGCATGTCAATAANACTTAGTTCACTAGCATGTCAATAAACCATTAAAACAATCCATACATAATGCTAATTCTAATTGGTAGTATATTAAGAGCCTGAGTTTTTCTTAGGGAGACAGAATACATACCTCCTGCTTTCAACTGGAGTTACATTGGTACATTGGTTGTGGAGAGATGTACTAGATGGCTACTGGGAATTTTGCTTGGTTTGGATTTGTGTCCTTTTTGTTCAAGTACAAGATAAAAAGTGTACAATGTTTTTTTTTACTCTGTCTTTCTGTGACAAATATAGATCAGCATTGTTACATTTGGCTTTCCCTGATGGAGGGCAAGAGAGAGAGACACCTTTTCACTTCCTTCAAACTGTGATGAAGAAGTGGGGGGTTCAACCCTGTTCCTCCTCAATGTCCAGTCCCCATAGCAAAGCCCTACACCTCAGTGCACCCAGGCTTGACCCGTAGCCCTTCTTTCTGGGACAGCAACTGGGGTGCCCTTCCTCTGCCCACCATCCATTTCCACAAAGCCTGCAGCACTCCAGTGTCTTTTTCTCCTCTGCCAAATTCAGCAGAAAGGAATAAAGGCAATAAGTAATGTTTAATTAAAAAAAAAAAAACTGAAAAAAAATGAGCTTAAGTTTTTTTTCTCATTGTAGGCCACTTACAGTCAAAAAGCTAGAAGATTATATTCAGTGCCAAAAAGGTTGATACATGAGTAAAAGCTGTGTGGAAAAATCCTGTATCAAATTATTTTTGTTGGAAGGCACCTTAAAGATCATCTAGCACATGGGCAGGGACACCTTCCACTAGACCAGGTTACTCAAAGCCCCATCCAATCTGACCTTCATCTCATTGGTTTAAAATGTTCCCAAACTGCAGCCATTAATAGGCTTTCTAGTACTCATATGAATATTCAAAGACATTTTGTAGTGAAATCATGTTGTAAAAGGCCACAGAGAAGAATACTTGACACAGCTCTTGCATCAGATATACATGTACATTAATCAAGACTTAGATACCTCAAGTAGAAATCACCTCAGAAAGATAGAATGTAGTTTTTAATGCAGAAGTATATTTAAGATATGTA
>VYZP01003269.1:0-24745 GCA_013400635.1 Hypocryptadius cinnamomeus
GTTTTCTCTTTAGCCTCACAAAGGAAAGCTTTAGTAAAGATCTAAAGAGTAAATGAGCTTTGGGTATAACTTTTTATCAGTCTGAATAGGGCTTTGAGCAATGTAGTCTAGTGGAAGGTGTCTCTGCCAATGGCAGTGGTTGGAATTAGATGATCTTTAATGTCTTTTCCAGTGCAAAACTTTCTGGTTTTCAGTTTATGGGGTGTTCCTGCCAAGATAAAGTGCAGCAGGTGAGAAAACATGGGAAGGCCTGCTCGTTTGAACCCTTGCAAGGCAGACAATTGATTCAAACATCACTGACACCTCAGAGGTGAATGCACCTGTGCTGAATAGGTACTGATGAGAGTTGGAAGAAGGATAAAACTCTATTCCCTCCTAAACTGTTCTGCCAGGATTATGCAATGGGAACTACATTAACCCTTACAGGTACAAGCTTCCTGCTGCCGGTGCCAGCTCTTGCTGAATGTTACAGGCTTCCTTGTAACTCATCAACGTGACATTAAAGGGGACCTGAGGGAATGACACAGGCCCAAAAATGCAGGTTTGTTCAAGCACTCTTTTTACTGGCAATACACTATTTCAATGCTACCAAACAGGAGTCTGTCTGAAAGTGCCTAAGAAAGCTTGGTTTTTATCCTCTGCATTGCAAGTGATTACATGGACAATATTACAAACCAAGAGCAAAGACCCAGACACACCAGAACTTGAACACAGGAGCAAAGTCTTGGCATTGCTGCAGTCAAGGCATGCACTGACCATGTTGAGGTGGGAATTTTTTGCAAGTCTCTAATGAGGAAGTGGGACAAATGCAGTTTTCAGCCTTTACTCAGATTAACATTAGTCATTTAAAGATTCCATTTCCTTCTCTGGAGCACTTTCAGATGAAACTCAGACAAATAAAGTGCTGATGTAGCCAACTAATGAAATACAGTGTTAATTTTACTTGTGGGTTAAAATCAGTGCAATCATTAACAAGTTTGAAGTGCTTTGCTGAGTTAGGATCTAAGACTTTGTAAGAAGATGAATGCAGATTGAATTCCAATACTGTTTTGCATAAACTTGATAAGACTTGGAAAAATAGCTTTTCTAGTTGACATAAGTGTCCACAGTCTTGTGGAATAAAAGTAATACTTGGAGTATCTGTGTAAGTCACTCCTTATTATTTGGAAGGCATGCTTTGATGTGCTTTCTTTCACTAATGTATGGAGCCACTGGCAGGATGAAATCTGGGAAAGTGCTGAGCAGAGCACAGCAACAGCACCCAATAATTCAGGAAAGAAAATAAAAATGACAAAATGCAGAGAACTCTAAGCATTTTCTGACTAGTCAAGATACAGATTTTTTTTCTGGACACTTTGATTAATGTCTCTTGCTCTCACATAAGGTGCCATGGGACCTTTTAAAGAGCACTTTCTTTTACACATCCTCTAACAGCATAGCTCTTCCTAATCATCTTCTGGAGCAGGATTTGAGTATTGACTTGGAAAACTGTTATATACTAAATCACTAAAATGATTTTCTGGAACAACTGGCTTTTGTTTTGGTGGTCTTCTATTCAAATAATAGTACAGGTCAACATTTTATATGACAATAGCCTGATTTTTTTTCTCTATTCAGTTTTGTTCCTAATGTAATTGTAGTTTTGCCATCAAAGCAGATTAAGTTGCACTCCTGGTTCACTGGCAGAGACATTCCATTATACCACCCATGAAACTCTGTGTGTGTCTGTGGGAGAGCAGAGTTTGGATGTGCATAAGGATGTGCACAGCTGAGCTATTAAAGAAGTGGCCCATTTGCCTGCTTATGATTTTAGTGAAAAATATGTCATCTTTAATTTTGTCATGATTTCTCTCTTAAGCTGTTGTGCAAGCTCAGACAGCAGCTGCTTGTGATCTAGGGGCCCCTGTTCCCATTTTCAATCTTTCTGTGGACACCAGTCTGTTTCTCATCCTGCTGACACACTGCCTCATGCTCTAACTGTGTGCAGCAAGGAGGCTGTGGGTAGAGGAGGCAGAACACAGGGACACTGCCAGAAACAGAAATCTCAGTAGCATATGGCCTCAGCACTGGTGGACAGGATCAGTAGCAGTTAGTGCTGTAGCTGCCACCTTATAAGTGGATATTCTTCTGCAACAGCTCTCCATTTCAGTAAATGATTAGAGTATTAAAGTCTGTGGAAGCCAGCAACAAAATTGCTCCATATACAATATACCCAAAATAGGCTGTATGAGGCTTCAGATTTTAATTCTGTATCTTTTATTCTCTATTCTGATTGGACAGGAGAAATCTGATTTCTCCTTTTCCTGATTTTGGATACTTATGTACCTTTTTTCTAGTGGATTAACCCCATTCTCCATCTGGAGGCCTCGGATTGCACCATATTTTCTCTGCTTTTACAATCAGCTGGAAAATCTCCAGCCCAAAATGGGGCTGTGTCCTTGGCTTTGACATTTGGTTTCTAGTCTCCACTAATAATCAGGGTTAATTCCTTGCTTGTCACGATGATTTGTGGGTTTTGAATGGCCCTAATTTGTAGAATGTTTCTGTCTCTACATCAGCCCCCCATTCTATGTCTGGCACTGCAGTACCATCTCACTCTGAGTTGGGAATGTGAGAAGTACATACTAGAAAAGGTACCTCTCCAATTTGCTTTTCTCTCCTATGGGGAGGATGACAACATGGAATATATAGGCACACCTGTTACCTGGTTTTATGTCCCCTGTTCCTCCAGAGTTCACCCTTTCTCATCCCCATCCTCAAATTGGACTTTGACGTTTCAAGTGAAAACAGAGGGATATACTGACACGATCTTTTACTGTGTATATGGCTTTCTTTTAATAGAATCATAGAATGGTTTTAGTTGGAAGGGTCCTTAAAGACCATCTAGTTTCAACCCCCCTGCCATGGGCAGGGACACCTTCCACTAGACCAGATTGCTCAAAGCCCTATCCAGTCTGGCCTAGAACTCTCTCAGGAATGGAGCTTTTCTTGGCAATATGTTCCCGTACGTCATTATTCTCACAATAAAGAATTTTGTCCTAATACCTAATTTAAACCTACTCTTGTGCAGTTTGAAGCTATTGCTCCTTGTCCTATCACTATATGGCATTTCAAGAAGTCCCTCTCCAGCTCTCTTGTAAGCTCCCTTCAGGTATTAGGTGCTATACGGTCTCCCTGCAGCCTTCTCTTCTCCAGCTTAAACAGTCCTAACTTCCCCAGCCTGTCCCCACAGGAGAGGTGCTCCATCTCTCTGATTATTTTTGTAGTCCTTCTCTGGACTCTGTCTGACAGGTCCACATCTTTCTTGTGCTTCCCAGAGCCCCCACAGCTGCCCTGCAGATTCTGGGTAAAGTTTGTATGGTCAAGCAGCAACCCAAAGTTTTATTAAGTCTCAAACTTCCATTTTCCTCTCAAATGTCTTTCATGTTTACAAACAAACACACATCCCAGTACAGCAATTACCTTGGAATGGAGCAGACATTGCCACATTAGACATAAAGGAGAATTCAAATGGTTAAAGGTATGAGTTTTAGAGAGCCAGATATATTAGGGTAACTAATAGATACAAATTACTTCAGTCTCTAAGAAGGAAGAGGGACTGTGTTGCCCTTGCCAAGATGACCATTTAAGAAGCATAGCAAAACAAAAAGGGAGCTGTATCAGGGTAAGCTGAGGAAAGCGGTATGGAAAGACATCTTTTAGAACTCTTTTACATGAGATCAGATGACTGATACCAGCTGATGTGTCGCAGAGCTGCTTAAAAAATGCAGTGGATGGTAGATCTTCCAGATCTCCTTTAGAGGCTTCCACTTCCAAAGAGGACAGACATTACTTATTCAGCAACCCTAAAATAAATGAAATAGATGATAGACTTAAAGCAAGACATAATTCTCATATTAACTTGTGTTACTTTGTAAAAACACTCCAGAACAGCTGTAAATTATTTTTAAAACCTTTTATTCTGGCAGCACCCTCTCAGGCTATGTTCTTACAAATGAGAATAGGTGCATGCATGGCTTTCTGTAGGAGAGGAGAGGACAAAGTGAGGCAGTGGGGTACAGCAGGCAATCCTGTGGATTGGGATATTGTATCTACAGAGAAATCACCAAAACATACCTTGCATTGTCATCTGTGCAGCCCAATGCACCTGATCAAATGAGCACTTTAGAAGCTGCTGAGGCTTGCTAGAATAGGCAACCATAAGTATAATTGTTTGCTTAGGTTCTCAGTGACCTTTTAATAAGACAGTGAAAGAGGGATACATGAAAGCAAATCACTGACCACAGGACAAAGTGCAGTCTTTTACCATTTAATATCAGGGTAAGCAGTAGGAAAAGAAAAGTTCCCAGGGTTTGATACTATTAGTGGTAAAATATTTCAGCTGAAGGATGACACAGAGAGACATAGATATTTGGAGTTATGAGCTATAATGTACTTATGCTCAAAAAGAGGTGACTCTTTTAGTATTTCTTATATATGTGAGAAATTATATACTCTGCTGAAGATGTCATATCTAAGGATGAAGTGAGACAAGAGTGCAGTTCCACCCAAGTTAAAGGACAATAGATCTAGTTGGTGGTACCCGTGGAATCAAGGGAGTGTCAGAACGAAGAAAAAGGCCAAGGAACTGTACATTTTTTTGCCAGTTTTGGACAGCAAAAGGCATAGAGACATGAGTGGGGAAGTGCCCCACAGCCGTGGGGAAAGTAGGACATTTGTCAGTGCTTCATAAGAAAAGTCGTACTGTGCTAGACAAAGTCTTGAATAAAATGTCAATTTTGCTTCCTCTTAGAAGCAATCTGCAGCATCCAGAATTGAGGTTAAGCATTTGGACTAATCACTTTGCAATATCCTACTGAGCCAGGAGAATTAAGTTGGTGACCTGGGGAAGCTGGCTGCAAACATTAGTTTCTTTTAAACAGTAGCAATACCATGCTACAATATTTTTTCCCCCTTTCTTTTGCCTCTTAATCTCAAGCTTCCAATTTGTACTGGTCTGGAATAGCCTGTCTGCAAGAACATAGAGGGAAATTCTCTTTATGAAAGGGCTTGGATAGTGTTACTGTCTCTGGTGGACCATATACTGCAACACAGAAGAGTTTTTTCACAATCTTTGCTCCTACATGAAACACTCTAGAAATATAGTTTTTGGTAAACTAGGCACTGTCTAAAAATTTCTAGTTTAAATGGGAAAGAGTAAAGCAGGTCTGCTCCCTCATGTCCACAGCCTAGGGCAGGGCAGTGGCTGAGCACTAAACATATTTTACTTGAAGAATGGGAACTGACCAAACAAGGAATTATTAGTGCTTTTGAAATGTTTAATACCAAGATTTACATGTGTTTTCTATGAAGTTTAAATGGGAGAAGGGACAAATGAATGCCTTGCCCTAGATGAATTCAGCAAGTCCCATCATGGTTTAAATATGCAAGGATATTTGGGAAAAGACAAGAAACCCCCAGCTGTCAAGGCAGAGGTTTGAAGGAGAAAGGCTGCTCTGTCCAAAGGCAAAAATATATTTTTTTTTTCCCTCTGACTATTCAGAG
Organism: Hypocryptadius cinnamomeus; assembly: GCA_013400635.1. Lineage (NCBI taxonomy): Eukaryota > Metazoa > Chordata > Aves > Passeriformes > Zosteropidae > Hypocryptadius > Hypocryptadius cinnamomeus. The sequence continues at coordinate 5,545 of VYZP01003269.1, forward strand.
GGATTTTATGTGATTGTTCATTTGTGTATTCAATAAATAACAGAGCGCCTCCTCATACAGTGCACAACACTTGTGCAAATGCCTGGAAGCCAGAGAACTTTCCCAACAGGCAGGGGTGGTCAGCAGAGCTGTGGCAGTTGGCAAATTGTCATATGTCTCTTTGGTCAGACATCCTTTTCCTTTGGCAACACAGGTTGAAAAGATCAGAACTGGTCCCTAGAGATGCAGATTGTTCTTTCTCTTCTTTTCTTACAGAGAAACATTTTAATTCCATAATCAATATATCGAAATGGAGTGGTCTCTGGGTAAATGACTATGGATGAGCTATGTCACTTAATTGTTTAAAGCACGAGTTATCCAAAAGTGGTCCAGTTTGCTTTTGAACAATGGCAGAACTGGCTTTTCTAAAGCAGAAGAGAGCATTTGCCTGATTTTGAGTGTAAAGAAGTTCAGTTTATTTTCCATTCCAACTTCTTGGTGGTACTCCAAGCCTTCATACTGTTCTGGATACTGAGCTACCTATTTTTAAGATTTAATTAAACTATCCAAACATCTTGAGAAAAACCTCAGAACTGTTAGATTTACTGTTTTCCTTTGTCATTAGGCATTTAGCATTTTCTGTCTTACAAACTAGAGTTTTAAGTTCCTGGCACTAGCAGCTACAGCCAGAAAACAGCAACTGCCCTGTCAAAGACCTATTGTTTCTGAGACTCCCTCTTTATTTTCAGGTCCTTGAATACACAATGGAGGCCCAAAGACAGATTTTGCCAGATTTGCCCAAAGCCAGCTGATATGAGAAGGCTGCTTAAGCAGTGCTGTAACATTTACCCTTGTTCCTCACTAGCACTTAATACCATAGATTATAAATAGCATCTTGCCCTGCGATCAGCCTGACATACAGCTGGGAACTCCCCAGGAGCTTATAGTTAAGATCTCTGAAAACCTCTGCTACAGAAAACTGAAAATATTTCCTCTGTGGTCAGGGGGAGAGGAACTCACTGAGTGTCTACAGCTGTGTTAGGATGGGCTTCTCGTGACAAGTCCCAGTTCAGGGGACACAGTGGCCTGTCTGCTGGCAGGCCACTGCCTGTGTCCTGCCATGCTCCCTCTGAAATGTGAGTCTCCTGCTCTGGCTTTTTTCTAAGATTTGCAAACCAGAGGATAATGGTGTTACAGTTGGGGCATACCTGACGGATGAAAATTTGGTGCAGGGAGAGCAGCAAAAGCTTTGTCGGGGAGAGATATGCAAGTAACTGGCTTTGGGTTCCAAACTTGGTCTTTGGTAGATCCTCTTGCCTCCCTCACTTATGAATGGCAGGGGATTTCCATCAATGGGTATAGAGTAGGTGTCCTTCAGCTGGGCCTTCAGTCCTGGCCTTTTCCCAGAACCATGTGAGAGGTATGAAGGGATAGGGAGCCTTTCCTCAGGTAGAGCCTAGGCTGCAAGCCTTGTGCTGTCCCCACCAGAAGATGTCTGGTCTTAGCCCTAGGTTGCCTTTGCTTTCTACCTTACCTGCGTGGGCTTTAAGCATGTACAGAAAACTCCCACAAATTCCCATGGGTAGACAAGGTAGTCCCCCATGCCAGAAGGATTTTCTTGCTCTGGCCCCATAGCACTGCTCTTCCCAGCACCTGGAGTCACAGTTCAGTCCTGGTCCATTGTGAAGCCTGTAAAAAGTCATTTTTCAGACCCATAGATCACTACCTCATCACTCACTGATGCTCCACTGAACAGCTTTGGATAATTTAAACAAAGACATCTTTTATGGGAGTTAATATGCAGAAGAAAGTCAGCCATGCATGCAAATGTGTTTTGGCCAGGCTCTCCCACCTTGTCCTGCTCCTTGCTGAGAGAGCCCTCAGCCTGCCACCCTGTCTGCAGGCAGCAGGGAATGCTGAGATGTACACTGGCTACATCCCATCAGATGCTACCTTTCATGGACTAGAAAACACAGGAGGGCTAAGGGCCCCACCCCTTACATGTCTGTGTGTCCTTTCTACAGTGAGCATAGTCCTGGGGCATGCTCCAGGGGTAGTCTGAGATGTTCCCAAAAGTGGATTCAAACTGGGCCATGCTATTTCGTGGAGACAGACATCTCTGAGCTGTGCTATGAGAACCAAAGAAGGACAAAATTTAGTAATAGTTTTTATTTATTTCTTATTTTCCTTTATTAATACCTACATAGCTATAGGGACCAGGAGAGCCCCATGAAGGCGTTCCAAAACAGGCTTCATGTGTCTGGGGAGGAGTAATTTGTGCAGGTTTGTCCTGACTGAGGAGGAGGTAGGCAGATCCCGCTGCTGCTGCTGTGCGAGTAAGGAGTGCAGCATGGCTGGATTATCTGGAGGAGACTGGGTGGAATTTTCCTGAGAGTTAGGCAGCATAACACACCGGGACAGTAAATGACTGGAGGCAAATGATTCATTGTGCTAAGTACCATAAAGCCAAGAAAACAGATGTCTTGGCTGGACTGAGGACAGAACAACATATTGTATTAAGCAGATCTGTCAATAGGATAATGAATATTTTGTTCAGATTGTTGTAAGGTTGGGGAGGGGTTTTTTTTGTCCTGAAACATTGTAAATAGATAAAGCATAAAGCCCTCTAGCAAGGGTTACCAAAATCCTTTCTAAGACTAAAATATTAACAGTGTGAAAAACAAGACTTTAAGTCTGAATATACAGAAATTATTACCCAGTCCTGTGCAGCTGATTCATACCCATACATTTCTGTTGATACCAGTGGGATTGCATGGATCTGAGTAAGTAAAATATACAGACTAATGATTTTGTATTGGCGTACCAACCAAGGGCTAAATTTAAAGTTAATAGTGACTGAAACAAGAGCTTCTTTTTTAATGTTATAGGTAGAAAAAGTGCCATATGCCTAGGGAGGGTGTGTCATATTTGTGCTGATGATTTTTCTCCATAGCCAGACTGGCCTGCCTATGCACATGGACAGCAAGTGCCAAGCAAACTTACAGCCCCACTAAAGTTTATGAGAGGGCACCTGTCCTCTGCTAAACATCACCTCATTGGCACAGGAAGGTTTTCTGAAGAGGAGGCTGAAGGTTTCCTTCGAGTACCACAGAGCATGGCAGTGGATGCAGGGGGGCAAACAAAGCTATGCAGACATGGCCTAGGTTTTCTGCAGGTGGCCAGTAAGGACCCTGCTTGTCTCCTACACAGGAAGGGTTAATGAGGTCCTGTGGGGATATTTCAGGTCTGCATTCTCCTGGGAAGTGTTCAAGGAACTGAACACAGACACAGGAACTTGTTGCAAACCAAATGCCATTTACCCATTGGAAACTAGAGAGAATGTTTTCTCTAGGTGTTTTTCCTAAGGATACCTGTTGACCAGGAAAGCCAGTGGTATCCTGGTGTGTACCAGCAATAGTGTGGCCAGAAGGACCAGGGCAGGGATTTCCCCCCTATATTCAGCACTAGTGAGGCCACGCCTCGAGTCCAGTTCTAGACCCCTCACCACAAAAAGGACATTGAGGCAGCAATGGAGAAGGGCAACAGAGCAGGTGAAGTATCTGGAGGACAGACTCTGTGAGGACCAGCTGTGGGAGCTGGGGTTGTTTTGCCTGGAGAAAAGGAGGCTCAGGGGAGACCTTATCACTCTCTACAACTGCCTGGAAGGAGGCTGTAGGCAGGTGGGGATTGTCCCCTTCTCCCAGGCAACAAGTGCCAGGACAAGAGGAAATGGTCTCAGGCTCCACCAGAAGAGGCTCTGATTGGATATTAGGAAAAACAGGCTGCCCAAGGAAGTGGCTGAGTCACCATTCCTGGAAGTATTTAAAAGACATGGAGCTGTGGCACTTAGTGATGTGGTCAAGTGGTGGACTTGGCAATGCTGGGTTAACTGTTGGACTTGATGGTCTTGTAGGTCTTTTCCAAGCTAAACAATTCTGTGATTCTATATATAATTCTATAATTCTGTGATTCTATATCCCATGCAATCCCTGGAAACCTTCATTTTTGGGGTGCAATCATGTGCTTAAGTTCTTTGTTCCAGAACTTTCTCTCCTACTCTATTGCCCACCTCTCCAGTCAGAATCAGATCTGTCTTGGATGGGCCATCAAAGCCTTTTTTAACTCCTTTGAAACTACCAGGCAGTCTCAAAATGCTGGGATTCTAGAAGTTTTAGTTGTACACATGAAGTTCTTGAGGCAGTTTCCTAAGCAGAAAGCCAGTGTGAAATGGCCTGTGTGATCCCATAGACTACACCTATCACTCATGTGATATCACTTGCTTACTAAATCAGAAAGATTTTCTCTAAGGAAAGAAGTGCATGCTCCCCACTTTATTTTAAAGCAGCAAGCAGTGACAAGGCTTCCCATATTGTGACTATGTTTCACATATTCTAACAAGAATAGAAATGCAAGCCTGTGAAGCTTTCTTTTGTCTTGAGTAGATCATTACTTTAATTGTATAGCACGTCCTGACTCCAGTCCTCTCTTTTCTGCTCATGCTGATCCATTACTCTATAGCTGGCAGGTCTGTGAACACGGGCATGATGGCTGTGCTCTTTCTCTGGTCAGAAGCTGCAGTCAGTATAGTGATAACAATCTTAAAATAATAAAAATAAAAGGAAGAAATGCAGATGATCAAGTTTTTGGGGTGTGGGTGGGGGCGGTAATGACAGCTAAAGAAGACTGCATTAATCACTCTACATAATACTCCCAGAAGTATCTTGCCAAGACATTAATTTTAATCTCTACTAGTTGAACGATTGCTGCAGGGTGCATTTAACTTTTCACCTCTGATGGAGCAGCCCATTCTGGGAGTTAAATATCTCCCTGTTTATCCCTTCTGTGGCATCTTGCTCCATTTCATCTGTGCAGTGCACTATGTACTCTGCCGGGAAAAAAGGGTAAAAAAAGAGGGGGGGAAAACATCACTGTTAGTATCATGAGTTGTTTTCTTTTCCAAAAATGACTGGTTCTGAAAGGGAATCTTTGCTTCTTTTGTGACTGTATGTGTTTTATGAATCCCATACTCTTGACAGTGCATTCAGGCTTCAGCAAAGGAGCTGCAGATCTCACCAAACAAGGGCACTTGTTTTGAAGCCTTCTCTGTCTTGGAGAAGGGCGTCTCTTGTGACTGCCACAAGATATGCCAAATTGGGTAAACTGCTGTCTCGTTATTATTGTAAACTGCGCTGTCTGATAATAAGACTGGTTGCGATAAGCCCGTCTGCTGAAAAGGCATAACACTGTGAAATCCCACTCTGGGACAGATTATAGCAAAGCAGGGCATTCTTTCAAATGAAAGTCTCCAGATGGAATATTGGCAACTGTAGGGAATTTGACTGGCAATACCCAAGATGGTCTGATCATCAGCATCATATGACATTGTTTTCTGCCTTTCTCAAGGGTTCCTGAGTGTGGCTGTCAATCCTTCTCTTGAGAGGTGAGGCAAGTAGTTACCACCAGTATTTGGAAGATTAGGATCTGCCAATGGCAAGCCACTTTACTTGCCTTTCCAGCTGACCAAAGCACAGATACCATGCAGACACCCAAGCTCTTGTGGCCCAAAATAGTGTACAGATTTTGGGTTAGGATTAGCATCACTCTGGCTGCTCGTTACAGCTGATGCATTTGGGGAGCTGATCCTTGTTTGTCCTTTCTCTCTCAACCCTCATTTGGGATGAACCTTCAGAATTGCGTTGCTGCCATTTGAGATGGTCAGGAAAAAGGTCAGGTTTCCATGAGAGCTCCTTCAGGTTTGTGTAGTCTCTGTCACTTGCCTCTGAAAATTCTTCTGGAATATGTGGGCCACAAAATATGGAGCTGCAAATGTGGAGAATGGCAACTTGAATGGATTTGGGATAAAGAACATATGAGGACCTGGACCTTCTTCTTCCATTCCTGTTTAAAAAACCATTCTATCTGTGACAAGATGTATTATTCCTTTCAAAAAAACCAACCCACTTCAAAGACAGCAACAAGAAAAGGCAAGCTTAGCCACAAACCTATGTAATTTTTTTGTGCTTAGAGAATAAAAAACTTTTCCCAGCAGCACCTGTCCTATTATTGTGGAAACAATTTCTGTCAACTGGACTGCCTCTCCTTATGTCCTCTACAGTGAGTAGGAAAAATAGGTAGAGCAGCATTACACCCCTCTCTAGCCTTGCTGTGCCAACATATGCTTCCCTGGTTGCTGTAGTATTGGGTGGGTGGAAGCCATTCAGGCCCCTTTTGTGTTCAGATGTCCCTCAAATGGTCTTCTCTTACCTTGGAAGCCTACCTGAGTACCTACCCAGATTCTTGAGCAAAAAACCAAAACTCAAATGCTTAGTAGTTCTACCATTGCATGCAAGGACCTGGCTACTCTTGAAGTGGTGGGTCTAGCAGAGTACAGGCTAAATGGACTGCAGCAGGGTACAACTGCACCTCCCATGTGCAGAGTTCCTCACTGTCCTTTTGATGCCTTCCATCCTGCCTGTGGCATTGAAATGCCTGGAGTAGGCTGTGAAGGTGATGGAGAACTGTTTTGTGCCCCTGGTGGTCTCAGCTTCCTGACCATCAGCCATACAGGTAGTCAGCACAGCTGACAAAATTTTGCATTAGTTCCCATCTTCATGTGGTTTAGCTGCCTGAGGCGGCTGCTAGTCTTGGTGTCCAGAAGGTCCTGTCCATGCTGCTGTCCATGCATCTTATTTTGCTTGTGAAATTGTTAGCAATTGTTGTGCTGCAGTTAGACCCACCTGTGGTCACAAACATCTAAACTACTCTCCTCCTCAGGCACCATATTCTGGGTGCTAAAATACCTCTGGACTACCTGTGAAAAAGTAAACTTCTAGCTGTTAATCAAAGACTTCTTTCCATACAAGACATCACTGTAAAAGATTAAATTCCCACTTGCTCTGCTGTAGCAGGAGGACTCCAGCCCATTGCATTTTTTATGCATTAAACCAATGATAAACCCAATATACTTTGGCATATGAAAACCTGAACGAGAATGTTCTTATTGCTCCCTGGGACTGATGATTTGGCAAGGAATAAATTCAGAATATTGTCATTCCAGGAAACAGAGGATTTTGCTCTTCTGTCTTTATTTAGAAAAAAGCACATAAAAATTTTCAAGGTACATGAGGGGATAAACTGCCCAGTAAATAAGAGATAGGAAAGACATTGGGAGAAGGCACTGTTTGGCTGGGAAGTTGAAACAGAAGAGTGAGACAACTAGCAGTGTGGTTGGGTGTGCACATAGGTGTTCTTGTTTATGTTACACATATGTAGGTTCTTGGCTTTATCCATTCACCCATAAATAAGTCAGAGGTTTTGCTTGTGCTGTGTGCACACATTGTGCCTGTTCTCTTGTTGCCATCTAGCCTATGAGAGTTTTATTGTGGCCATGGGAACCTAAGTAGAGATGATCAGGGCTTGTCCACGACTGAATATGGCCAACATGGTGTGCCACTCAGCATCACTGCTGCCAGCATAGTTTTTTGGGGCAGTGGGTTTTTTATGCACAGTGACTTCAGTAATGGTGTCTGAAATGGGGGAAGACTAATTACTTCCACAGCTTGAAAATACTAGCTTACTGCTGAGGCACTGTTGATTTGCTGGTGTAAGAGGACTGTGCTCATTCTGTGCAGTGTGACAGTGTGTGGTGTGGAAGAGTGCCCACAAACAACAACGTCTCCTTCAGCACCTGCCTGGCTCATTCCTCAGCTGGAGCTGGACCCCTGGCACTCTGCATAACCCCAGGAAGAAATGTCCCCAAACATGCAAACAGCACCTTGCAACCATGAAAAAGTGATTTGCAACACTGAATGGGCTAACTTCTGTCTGCTGAATAGACCCTTCTGATCTGGTCACTAGGGGGTATATTTCTTCTTTATGTGAACACACTGCTGACATACTATTAATAGGAACGGCACGTTTTTTGCACCAAGAGAGTAGCCCACCCCTAAGGAAATGAAAAAATTGCAAATGGTGCTGAAAGCTTTCCCTGAATCACCAGTGTAATTTCCAGAATTCCAACAGTCTCTCAAAGCCTGGAAAAATTTTTATATTCTGGAAGTCCTTAGAAACAGGCCTCAGGATGGGAACTCAAGATTCAGAGTGTGGGATTTGGAGTTTGAGTTTTTTTGCTTGGTGTGATGCCTGTACCAATTTGCCACACTGTAGTGGTTGAAAATCAGGTTTGCATTAGGAGGTTTGGGCTAGGGTTTGTTTGACTTTACAGTCCACCTAGAAGAGTACACTGAAACAACTTTGAAATAGGAAAGGCTCAGTGCTTCAAAGAGTTGACTTCAGTAGATGCTGTCTAGAGGTTGTGGAAATGTAATGTAATTTAGTTACAATAATAATAACATTTTTAGAATAGGGCCAACCAGAGGATCTTAAATCAGTTTGCATTCTCCTCTTTAACAGACGTTCATCATCCTGTTCAAGCCTGTTCATATTTTATCTGTAAAAGCAGCAACTCACTAGTCAAGAGACATAACAATAGTCTGAATTCTCTAAATAGGCTAACCTAGAGTTAGTACAGGAGACTTTTATCTCTCCCTCCTCTCCCCATCCCTGCAGCAAGGTTGGTGGCTCAACCTCAGGACCTGTACAGATGAACAGAGGAAACCTGCTGGTTTTCACTGAACATAAAGGCAATCCAAAGCTACAGTCAAGCAAAATGCACAACCAAGTGCATAGTTAAATATTTTACTTCAAGATCTCCAGGCTGGTATGTTCCCATCTCCCAGCAGTACCTCCACACAGTGTAGAGCAATGCACTGTGGGCCAGGTCAGGGTCTCACACTCAACAGAGGTGTTTGGAGAGATCAGTGTGGTTAGCTCTGGTGCAGCATGGCGTGGGTGTGTCTCTGCCTAGGTACAGCAGCATGGTCATTGCTGATTTCCCCCAAGGCACTTTGGAGCTCTGAGGTGAGAGTGTCAGCGCACCACCCTGACCTCTGTGACCCCTTGGCCTGAAGCTATCTCTCAGGGAAACACTGCAGCTCCGGGAAGGGACTTCACTGGGGTGGAGGAAAGGTTTATACAGGTTTTGCCTGCTTTTCCATGTCAGTCAGTGGTGGGACCTCTCCTGTTTTGATGTGACAATTATTGCCCATTTAGAACAGGACATATTTTCACTTTTGGCATTTACATCTTTCTCCCAAAGCTTTCTTGGATGTGCCATGAGGGAGGTTCCGAAATTCATTAAAGAAACATTTGTTTGTTGGCCCTCTGTTGCATGGTGAAAGTCACAGACTAAAATCTGTGAGAAAAATCATCGAATTTATGAGCATTTTCAAGTTAGCCTCATGATTCTGACTCACAAAGTCTAAATATTTGGGGCTGGCAGTATGTAAGCCTCTTCCTCTGCCCTCCAACCCTTGCATTTCACTGCCTCTCCAGCTCCAGCTTAACAGCTGCCTTAGGAATTTACTACTTGGGCTCTCTGTTGTTACTGCAATCGCAGTTAACTGAAAATGTAGCCTCATTTTTTTTTTTTTTGAGGAGAGGGTGATAGTAGTCTCGTTACAAATTTCTGTGGCTATTTTTAAGCGGCATGAATTGCCAATAAACTAATGGCTGCTGATTTCTGAGTTGCTGACTTGTCTGCTTGTTCGTAAGCAGGAACACAAACTGCCTCAATTTCTCCAATTCTGTTTTGCATGCTCTTATCCTGTGATGTGGACTAGGGGCCCCACCATAACTCGATTTAATTTGAAAAAGCCAGCATATTAGGACTGGAAACCTGACCGCTGAGTCAATTACATTCAGAACATTTTAGAATCATGCTTTGTCCTGGTAGTAACCTTCACGATGGCTTCATGCGACGCACTGGCGAGATGTAGCAGGCAATGAGAGTAAACATAATGCATTTTTAAGATTTGATATGCTTCTTAGGGGAATTTGGGTCAGATTCTGACCTTAACAGAATCTGGCCTAACTCAATGGATTTGCATGGCATCCTTCTGAAATTCTGTCTAAAAATGTTGGGTTTTTTTGTTGTTGTTTTGTTTTGTTTGTTTGTTTGTGTTTGGTTTTGGGTTTTTTTTTAAGATGTACTTTAGGCCCTAAAAGGACCTTCTTGTTTACAGAAAGTGCAACTCAGCATAGGAATTCTGTGCAAATGCACTGGGCCGTGAGAAATGGCTGGAGAAGGAGCAAGTCAGCGGTCTTTCTATGCACAAAGTGAATTAAACGAAAGAATTGTGAAAGTAATGAAGAAAACATTCTTATAAATTGGAAGAAACCCATGTTATTTGACCATATTCTAATTTATCTTACTTTATCTTGATGTCACTTAGAATATATAATACACATTTCTAGTTTTGAAAAATGTCTTGCACCTCTTGAAAAAACAAGGTTGTTGAAACCACTGTAAAAGATAAAACAAAACAAACATAAAAATAATGTCAAGGCAGTACTTTTTCACACAGGACATGGAAAGAACTTGTTGCCACAGAATGTTTTATGGTCCAGATACATAAAAGGTGAAAAAAAACCAATCCCCCTATTAAGGTACAAGAAGTTTCCAATGTGTTTCCTGGTGGCCTGGGTGTGATCTCTGGCTCAGGAAGTCACGTCTGAACTGTGGGTAAAAAAGCTCAAAAAGAATAATGTTTCCCCTTGACAGCTGTCAATAGCCACCAGCAGATAGGGCACTGTGATAGATGGACCTCTATTGTAAGTGTGAATACTTTATATTCTCATGAAAAATAAGATGAACGTTCTGATGGAAAGATGGTCTTCTTTTATGCCTTGTGGTGAGCTTTAATAGTACCAGAGCTAATAATTTTATTTTTAAAACATTATTACAGCTGGTTTTGAATATTTAAAATTAATTTTCAGAACAATTACAGCAGTGATGTTTACAGTAACACAAAATTCAGCTAGTTATGAGACTTGAAAATCAAAGAGCACATTCATGGTTGTGTTTTTTAAATTATTTGAAGTAATTTTTTCCTGCAAAAGAATAAGGTGGGTTTTGTTTGTTTGTTTGTTTGTGTTTGTGTTTTTCTTAAGGAAACTCTTCAAACTTCGAAAACTTTAGGAGTGCTGATCAGAAAATCACTAAATGCTCAGGTAGTTTTACTCCATAGATACCCCATGTCATGACCTCTTTGAAGAGAGTTCTTGCACATCAGTGTGGATTAGCCCAAACTCCATCTTATCCTGATTAGTGTCATAAAGAAGAATATTCCTTCTCTCTCCCTCTAAGACTTATGCTGCCATATTTCCTCTGGACCCAAAATTGCACCCTCCTCTTTAGCTTCTGCAGGAGTTAGGCATCTGCAAAGACTTAAGTGGGGAGATAACTAGACTTGAATGGCCTTTTACCTGAAGAGGTGATTTTCCTAAGTGAATTTTAGTCTGACACAATTCTTTCTAAGGGATGGGGATCCCTTTAGGTTCTGGCATAGTTAAGTTCCCTTTAGTATGAGTCTGTAGGAGAGGTAAGTGTAAAATTATACTGTTGCCTCATTGGCAGATGAATAAAGGTAAGTTAGCTTGGCATCCTGTTCTGTTTTTCAATAATCTTTGCTGAACTTAATTACCTGTAAATTATACGACCCCAGGGCAGGTTGGACGATAGAGAGAAAACAAGGCAATATACATACACTTCTCTGTTAGCAATCACAACAGAGATCAGGCAGCCTGATTAATTTTGACTTGGCATCAGGAAGCAGTGGGCATTCTAAATTTTCCAGTTTGTTTTCACCCTGAGTCTCTGTGACTCAGACCTACTGCATAGCTTTCCCATTCAGACATTAACAATAATAATCCTTCTTCAGATGTGGGGAGGGCAAAGAATAGGCAGTGCATGCCACACTCAACCCTGCATGGAGACAACCTTCTCCAAATTTAAAAGACAAGAAAATGTGCTGCTTGGGGACATGGTTTAGTGCTGGACTTGGCAATGCCAGGCTAATCATTGGATTCAATGGTCTTAGAGGTCTTTTCCAACCTCAATAATTCTATGATTCTAATGATGTTGGGCAGTGGCATGGCTATCACTGATGACAAAGAGTGGGGCACAGCATGAGACAGAAGCTGATTTGCTGGCTTCTTGTTGCTGCCAAAATACCATCCAGGTCTTCCTTCTCCATGGAGTCCCCCAAATTATAGTGGAGGAACATGTCTGCCCCCACTAATATGATAAATTCTCTCAATTTATGCCATATCCATTCCCTGCTGAATCAGAGCTGTAAGATCTGCCAGAGTATTTCACACTTACCGTAAGACCTGAAAAGAGCATTGGTCTGATTTCCAGGTCTGAAATAATCAGTTCTAAACAACAGAACATTAAACATTCACAGAGACCATGATGCTGTGACTGTGGTTCTGGCTGCCCTTTGGCCAGAGCAGAGCATCTCCCAGCTGGCATCTACTGATGAGCTCTGTGCACTGCAGTCCTTCCTTTTCGTCCATGCAGTCTCTGCTGGTGCCACCTGCCAGCCCTAGGGCTGTGCTCCTCTAGGAAGTGCTTGTTTCTGAGCCTTCAGCCTCACCTCACCACTGCAGGAAGGCAGTGGGCACTGGAAGAGTTTGGGCAAAAAAAATCACTGCTTCAAAGGGTTGTCAATGATGAGGTGAATGCTCAGCTGTACCTCAGCAGATCAGTCCAGTGGTTTGCACCTGGAGAATGAGCCCTGACCTCCCTGCTGCACATCATGCCTCAGGACGTGATGGTATCGCAGTTTGTGGGTGCTCATCTGGAGTGGCTCTCCCATGGGGGACCTGCCTCGAGGCAGGGAGTTTTTAAAATCTTTTAACTCTGTGAAATGTCTCAGCTCTTACATTGTCAGGGAGGCCACATTTTTTCAGTTCATCTCAAAATCAGCAGTCCAGGTGTAGAGCTGAGAAGGGAGGCCAAGGATTTGGCATGGTTGGAAGCCCAGATGCTGCGATGGCTGGGGTTCACTCCAGCACAGTCAGCTGCTGCTGGCCCACCCCGCACTGCCTCTCTCTGTTTTATGCTCAAGCAATGTGCACCAGCACTAATTTGGCACTGCCTGTGCTCCCAGCAGTAGCCAGGGGCTGAGTGCAGTCCCCATGCACCTGCAGCACCCAAGGCAGGTGGCTGCCTTTGGCTGGGAGTAGTGCCATCCTCAAATATCTGGTTTCCTTCCAGGGTGGGCCACTTTTCATTGACATAAAAGCACTGTGCCCTTGACCAACATTTATTTTAAAATGAGTTTAAAGAAACTAGCCATGTTCTTCATGGCTAGCTGGCTCCTGGCTCCCCTCCAAAAAAAAAATGGTGGGACAAATGCAGTGTTGATGAACTTCTTCCTCTACATCCTTAAAGACCTTGTCTCTTTGAAAAATGAGCTCCTTGCAGCTGATGGTGGAGAAAAGAACTGTGATATAGTGTTAGGGGTGGAGTGAGTAGCCAGAGATGAAAACATGGGGCTCAAAAAGAATATGTATGTACTATCAAAATAAAGGTCAGACTGTTTATGGAAACAGGTATGGAAACCCGGTATGAATGCGAGAGCCAGATGCTGGGCCTGCCATTCCTCCATGCCAGCCCGGGAGAACATGACAGTTGGAGCAACCGTGTTGCAGGAAGGTTGCTGGGGTCTGTGGGCTGATGCAAAACATCTTCACTCATTGGTGTCTTCAGGTTTGTCCCACTTGAAGATGAAATGTCCTGAATCATCACAGAGTAGAGCCTTGACACGGACAACTTTATCCTTGTGGGTTTTTGTGCATAGTACCACACCCCCTAGCTGAATTGATGCCAGGTTGGCTTCAGTGGGATGTCCCTCCTTTTCCAGGAGCACAGGTATGTTAGCAGTTCTGATGAGACAGCCAGGGGAGAGTTTGTCCAGCACCTCTAACTGATGAGGAGGCTGCTTCAGGATACACAAGGCAAGGGACTGGTACTATTTTTCAGTGTTTCTATCTTGCTGGGCCTTCTTTTCTTTAGTTCTACCTTCTCTTTAACCATGATCATCCTTAGCAGTCATGAACACAAATAAGATGACAATATTATGCAGTTTGCGTTGAAATTACCACAACAGAAAGCACTCTCTAGCCTTTCTTTACTTATTAAAAATGGTAGTTTTTGTAAATTTCAGTCTTTTTGAGAGTTTTTTTGGAATTGTTTTTCTGCTCTTCCATTCCATCTCTTTTAAGAAATCTAGAGGTACACTGGTATCTTTATTTCTGACTGTGGAATACAGTACTTGCAATATCCCAAAGTCTTGCAATGACCTGTGGGCACTCTGGGAGGCACAAGAATGCCAACTTGCTTATGCTGTATTTTGACACCAAGTATCCTTAACAATAGATACCTTGTCCCTTCAGATCACAAACTTAAAGCCTAACCTTATGTGCAGCCAGAGGCCAGTTTTTGAAGCATGCAGATAGCTACTGTGAGGTGTGCAGAAGCCTGCAGCTGTCAGGACTCCTAGGAACCACTGGCCTGTCAGCCTGACCTCTGTACTTGGGAAGAACTGAACAGATCTTCCTAGAAGCTGTGCTAAGGCACATGGAGGACAGGGAGGTGATTTTGGACAGCCAGTATGGCTGTTCCAAGGGCTCCAAGGGCCTGACCAGCCCTAGTGGCCTTCAAGGACAGAGTGATACACCAGTGCAACAAGGAAAGGCCTAGAGATGTCATTTATCAAATTTGTTTTTTTGTATGGACTGTTAGATGGATAAGAAGCTGGCTGAGTGGTTGCATCCAGAGGGTGGTCAGTGGCTCAGAGTCCCTCCTGATGGACATCAGTGACCCTCAGGGCTCCACATGTTGAGCAGTACTGTTTAATATCCTTAATAATGACATAGAGCAATCAAGTGCACCCTCAGCAAATTTACAGATGGACAAGAGAATGTAGCGACAGGACGAAGGGGAGTTGGATCAAACTGAACAAGAGTAGGTGTAGGTTAGATGTTAGTAAAAAAAGCTCCATTGGTGGTGAGGCACTGGAACAGGTTGCCCGGAGAAGTTATGGATGCCACCAGCAATATGTGGAAATGTTCAAGGCCAGGCTGGATGGAGCTCTGGGCAACCTGGACTAGTGGAAGGTGTCCCTGTTCATGGCAGGGGGCTTGGAACTACATGATCTTTAATGCCCCTTCCAGTCCAAACCATTCTATGATTCTATGATATTACTCTATGTTGGTACCTTCCTTGCCCAGGCAGGCAATTGACAGGCCGCTTTAGAAGTCCTGAGGTGTTTTCCTTTGGCTTCAAAGATGGATACAGATCTATACCTATTTCATCTAAATGGAGCATACCTTTGGCTTCAAAGATGGGTATAGATCTATACCTATTTCATCTAAGAGGAGCCATAATGGTCAGTTAATTTGAAAAACTCATTAGTGTGGTGATGGAGTGATGGAGTGGCCGAGCAGGTGCTACTTGAACCAAAAATAATTTATCCATCGAATATTTCATGCTCTTTCTTACAAGGAGGAAGTTAAGCATTGTATTCTAGGGAAGTTTTGCAATGGTTGTACCTACCATTCACAAGAGAACAGCAGAAGAGGTTGGCTCTTCCAACACATATTATTCCTGCTTGAGCTGAGGCACAACAAACTCGACAGTCACAGAGGTGGTTGGCAGTGTGGGATGACACAGTCAGAGTCCTTTCTTGGAAGTGGGTCTGAGGACAGCTATAAACTTTATGCTGTGGTATATTGTTTCAAAATAAACCTCAGACTGTGTGTGTAAAGTTACAGGGAGGTGTTGAAAAGCGAATGGCAACATCTGTGTCCTAAAGAAAGTGTCATTTGTTGGTTGAGACCTTGCAAACTATCCTATCATGTGCAGTCTCTGAGCTGGGATCTGTAGTCAACACAAAATGATATGCATGTGTATAGTAGAAGAAGTCACTTTTTGAGTCATCACTCAGTGTCCTGGTGACCCCAGGGCTCTGGCAGTCAGTCAGTACTGCCAGGAGAGGAGCTGAAGGCCGTCTGCTGCTGTGCAGGGCAGGACTGCTGGAAAGAGATGCTTTGTCCAGGCACCACCTAAATATGGTTCTGTAAGCAGGAAATCATCAGGGACCTTTGCTGCTTGTCACTGCTGTGGCAAGCCTTGTCTCTGGGCCTGCTGCAGCAGGTTTTCCTTCCCCAAGCCCTGTCCTTGTGGGCTCCATTGTATGAAAGCACCTGAAACTTCAGGGTAAAAGCAGCTGGGCAAGGCTGAAGGCTCACTGTCAGAAGTACAACGGCACCCTCCACCGCATGTTTAGCACTATCTTTTTGCACCTTGCCTTGAGTCATCAAGCAGATTTTGTAGCTTCATCATGGTCATTTTTTGGTACTTGCCTGTCACAAAGAATTAAAAGTGATTAATATTTTTGTTTAAACTAGTCCCAGATCAAGGAAAAAAAGGAAATAGAGCCCATCTCAGGAGTGAAAAACTGTAGCACAGTACTTAAGTTAATATGAAGCTCATGTGCAGTCCTGCTGAAAGCAAATAAAGCTAGTTTGCTTAGTTACTAAAGGCTTTTCAGAAGCACAGGTAGCTGATCTGCCCAGGTACGCCACACGATGGGAAGTTCTCATATGTCTAGAATTAAGCAGTTTGGATTGTCTTCTGGTGGATTAGGGTCCATGTGTTCTATTTAGAGAAAATGGTTCCAGAAACAGCTTGCAGAAATGTTCTGTGTTGTCTCCAGATTAACTCCCACTTACAAACATTTTCTGGATAACTGCCTATGTAGATTCTTGGCCCTTGCACATAGGCAGCAGATACATTTTTTCGGGTTCTACCTTAAAATGGGCCTTCAAGTGGAATTCCATTTCATGCCCTACAGCCTGTTTTCCATGTGTTGTGAGTCTATTTCTGAAGCAACAGCCACGATTAGTCATAGCATGATATGACTCAAACAGTAGCAGGACATTGAAAAGTACTTTAAAGGGTTAAAAAATATCATGAAATAGAATGAGATATCCATGAATAACAATGAATGTATCCTCAGACTATTTTCCATTTCATAAAATGAACCTGAATTTTTACTACTAATTTTTTACTACTAATTTTTTTTTACTAATTTTTACTACTTCTACTTTTAGAAGGTATCAAAATTCCCTATTAAATCCCTTAGGCCCCAGAAGTCCTGACAAGGCATTGCTCAGCCGTTGTACCTTCCTTATTTGCCAAAATGACAGCTTTTTCACTGTGGCACAGATCCCGGCTCATTGTGCTGTTTGTGCTGTTCACAATGTGTCAGTTTTGAAGCACCCATAAATGCTGTAGGCCATATACAGTCATTGTGCAAATCAAAGAAAAATTGTATTGATCGAATTTAAATTCTAATTTAGCATATGTCCTGTAGAAAAATGTAAATATTTAGGAGATTTATAGGATTGAAAGGTTCAGGATCACGTGTGGCTGACAGCTCTGATTGTGCTCAGAACTTTGCTGGGCTTTACTGGGCTGAAGGAGTTCTCTCTTCTGAGGGTGAAACCGCTCCCTTTGGGTTGTGGTCAAGAAGAACAGCCAGTTCATTTTGCTGTGGCTAGACATTGGAAACCATGTGAGTGTCCTGCTTTGGCTCCCCACCAATGAGTATATGTGGCCCCATTTGGGGCGATCTGCTCTTCCCAGGCAATTGCCAAAAGACCATGGCTGATGCTGAGCAAACCGTCCTGTTCTGAGGACTTCTGAGGCCTCAATTGCACTAGCAACAAGAGGAAAAAGTATGTTACCTTCTCAAATGACATAAAGCAATTGGATTACTTTGAAAAATGTTCCATTTTCCACCTTTTCTTATCTTGCAGCTCCTTCTGCCTGTATTTTATTGTCTGCGTTGTGCAGACACACTAGAATTAAAATAGAAAAATAATTGATTAGTGTAACAGCATGGATCTTACTTAAATCAAGGTGGCTGAAAGCTAAGTAGGTAACTGTGTTTGAGGTACTTGCGGTTTTGACTAAATTAGGTGGTAAATGGGAGACTTCAGATCAGAGGAGCCAGGCCTTCATCACAATGTGTTTCATGGTGTAAATCAGTTTTGTGACATTTGTTCCTTTCTCTGCTGTAAGCTGGAAATGTGGTCCACTCTCTTCAGGGACAGAGTTGCGTAATAAAGAAAAATGGAAAACTGAAGACACAGCCATGCTGAAGTCACCGCAGCAGGCTGGAATTCCATGCAGCTCTTCAAGGGGGCCCATGAGGTCCCCAGCTGTGGTGTGGGCAAGGCAAGATGGGTACTGAGGACATCAGCCTCCCTGGACACGAGCCACCTTCCACATTTCTTGGAAACACCTAGGTCCACTGGAATGTGGCCCTTCTTGCTCTCAATGCACCTAGGATTACCCCCATGGAGCCAAATTTGTGTACAGCATTGAGTTTTGCCAGCCGTAACCAAGGTTATATAAAAATCCTTTTTGATTAAAAGAAAGAAATGTATCTTATGGCCTTTTCCTTTCCCCAGAAGAGCAAGCTGAGTTATGAATTTTAAGTGCAAATATTCCTTATCTGCTGCTAACTGGGGACTGGGACAAAGAAAGCAAATGTAGGAGGCAGGAGAGCCTGTGTTCAGCAAGGGCAAAGCTGCTCATTTTTCACAGATGAGGATGAAGGTAGAAATGAACTTGCTTTTGATGTCTAGATGTTGAGAAGAGTTCAAGATAACAAAGATTGTTAAAATTAATAATCTCAGCCCCTTGGTACTGATTTTAGTGGTAATAATTCCTGGGGTTTTCATTTTGGCAATTGTCCATAAAGTCGACTTGATTTTGTCTTGTATTATAAACAAGCTCTTTTATTCTTTTATGAGCAGGCAGAGACAAATATTAATAAACATAGCTGTTCTGTTGAAGAGATTGTTACCAATAGGTCTGGAGTCTTCTGTGAGTAACCCAGTAGTTGAAAATTACAAAAGAAAAGTCCCCGCAAATCAGAAGTAGATAAATATTTCTTCCAGCATTTACATGAAAGCGGATTAATTGTGCCACTTGCACACAGTGCAGGAACTACAGACGAGCTGCAGGAAACAGTCTCTTTTTAGCTCTTTTTAGAATGTTAGCGTTTTACCATTTCATTTCATAAATTCTCAAGTACATATTAAATCTTGTGAAAATTATAATCATCAGTTCCAGAAGTCACAATACTCAACTTTTAGGTAGGCAGAGCTAGATTTTTGTAGATGCTTCTATGCTGGATTTTGGACTGGAGTCTGAGCTCACTAGCTTAGATAGAAGACATACAGTTGTGCATGTCAGAAGACTTTGAGGGAGAATGGATGGAAAAGAGTTGAAGAAAGTTAG
>VYZP01003272.1:0-14922 GCA_013400635.1 Hypocryptadius cinnamomeus
TTTTCTCCTGGGAAATTATTGGTTATTTCAGGAATATGGATATGAATATTACCCTTGCTATCTCCTTTTCTTTTCGTGTCACTGGCTGTCTGACATTTGTACTGCTTTCATTTCCTTCCTTATGTCCTGGATTTATCTGTAAGTTGCTGTGATTTCTTTCAGTGGATGAGGATGTGTTTGGAGTTCCAGCTCTTGGAACTTGGGACTCCAGGAACTCTTTTTATTTCAGGCTGCTTTCTCACTGCATTTTCCCATCTCGCCGTGCACAGTAGCTGTCCATAGGCAAATCACTTGGTTTAGAGCTACAGAGATGAGATGGCCAAAATCAGATGAGGCAATGAATCTACACCACTGCAAGGAACCAGTTTCAATGATCTGGGCAATTTCTTTCAGTCCCAGGCTCCAGTTTTCCAAGGCAGTATTATAGTTCTTGATTTCTTGCTATGAGCTTTCAAGCAGATTTCATTTCTTTATATCATTCTTTCTTCTCTCACACTCTGCTTGTCAATATCCCAGTAATTTGTTGCTTTTCAGCTGCTACTGCCCCTGTGTGTATAATACATTACATTGTAGGAGATTCTGCTCCTAGGAAATTTTTTTTGAGGGAAAGCAGCCATTAATTTTACAAGTGACAATTAAAAATATTTGGGTGATTTCCCTCCACTCTTCCTTTTCTCTTTCTCCTGAAACTAGCAGAAATTAAAAAAGAAGTTCTATGGGAAGGTCTTATCAAATAAATGAGTTTTACTTTCAAAGCTGCAAAGACTTGGAGCCACACAGACCTACAGCATGTGCATGGCATTTAATCTGAATTTTAGCACTGAGAACATTCTGTTGTATATCATTATTTTCCTGGGTTTGGGCAGACTTCTACATATAGGTGGACAGCAGCAATGTTGGTTTTTTTCCCTCTCTGATTAATTTCTGCTACTCAGAGCTAGTTTTACCTGTTCTCCACAGCCATAAAATTATCTTAAATTAGATTATTTTCAAAAAAACATTTTAAATGTTCTTACCATCTCCACAGGACACTGATGAAAAAAATAAATTGCTCTCAATAAATTTTTTTTCCCTGAAGTATAGTCAATTTTGAAAACACATATTTAAAAAAAAATTGCACACAATTAAAAAAACCAAACAAAAATGAACCAACAAAGAATGCACACTTCCATTGTCAATTTTTATATTTGTAAAATAAAGCATGTGACTGGTTTACAAGGGATTTAACTTTATCAATGTTGTACTAGTTGAGATTGATAGCAGCATTTTTTCTAACTTAATAATTTAGGAACATTCACTTTTAATAGAAAATAATGATGAAACTTGAAAAAGAAACAATAAATGCAAAACAATAGTTCCTAGATTTCATAAGCTTTCTCTTTACTGACTAAAAGACAATTTTGTGTTTTAGTGTCACAGGTCGATGTGATTGATGTTGGTTGCTGAAGCATTTGTTTTTAGCTGGACTAATAACTTGGGAATCTGTGGCTTCATTCAACAAAGTGGTATCCCTGTCTGAAGAACTCCCCCAGGAAAAGTCAGTTTTTATTTAGGCATACAGAGCAATAAAAATATGCAATTTGGTGTTCCCCAATTTTTCTATAATAAGATGTGTGACATAATATATGTAATGTGATACAATATCACAAAGTTGTATTTTAAACTGAGACATTGAAAATAATTAATAGAAAATCTCTAAGGCACTTACTGACTAGAGTTGTATGAGCTTTCAGCAACTAGAAACTTAAAAGAATCTGAAATGTTAAGAGAATAAAACAATTGAAATTTCAAGAAAATAAAGGTCTATAAGATCAATACCTAAACCAAGCCTGCCTGATCTTAGCTATTCTTCCATTAGTGTAATCAGGACTCAGTTCTAAAACATGAAGATATTCTTATGATTCTGCAAATCACAATCACAGATATAACTACAAAAGTAAGAGAGTAATCCTGCTGAGCACAACTGAACTAAAGTCATGCTTAATATTGAACCTTTTGGGATAGATTCAGAAGTATGAATATGGATATATATATATGTATATATATACACTTTGCAAAACGAGTAGAGAAATCTTAGTAGGAACTGAATGTCTAAAAAAAACCTCATATTTTTGACACTAATTTGTGTTGTGACTCTTGTGCTGCACATTAGGAATCTCCCTTTCCCAGTTCCTAGTGTCGTGTCTTTTCCCCTATTTTTGATTTCCTACCATCAAGGCAGGCATTGTAAAAATAGTCCTCACTTGCTGCTTCTGCTATAAAACACTATGTGTTGAATGGAAACAAAATAAATATATCAGCTGTTATTTACACTCTTCAGTATTCTGTTTTGTGTTGGTATGCTGACACTATTATTACAGCCTAAGTGACCTATTTTATATAACTTAAATCTTATTCCCTTCCAATTTAATGAAATTTACATAAAAGCATTCTTATTTTGAAATAAGAGTCTCCACAGAAAATGTCTACCCAAAATAGGAAAAGCTGTGATTTACTATTGAGATTGTTATTATAGTTCCACTCATGCCATAGATAAATCCAAAGTCATTAACAGTGGGTAATAGTGATGAATTGCACAAAAGAAGAGCACAGCTGACAGAGGCTTCATGAGATGCATTGCTCTGTTCCTCACTGGAACTTTCCATCGATGGAAAGTTCCACAATAAACTGAATCAGATTTCACCACATTTTGATTTATTTGAAAAAGTATGAATAGTTACTTATAAATAAATATTTAATTTCTTTTGGGACGAGTGCATTGTTAAAAAAACTTGCTCAACATTGGAGTAGAATAATTCCTGACTGATATTAAGTTCCTAATTTGTGACTCTCAAATATTGCACACGAATTTTGCAATTACCTGGGTCCATGCAGAGTCAGACAGAAAATGTTTTATGATGACCATACAGTTCTGTCCTTTGAAGAATCACTAGTTGCTTTTTCTCATGACAATTAAGTATGTGAATTTAGGGAGCCTGGATAATCTTTAGTATTTGAATTTTTCTGCTGTTTCCAAGATGATCCTTGCTACTTAGGAGCAAAGCTAAATTAAATTATTTGTCCTGCTATGGCATTAATTCAACCTAATTGCCAAAGGGGTTCAATTTTTTTTTTCCTCAACAGATCTTATTTTTGATGTATTAGTGGAATTCCAACTGTTGATTCTTGAATTGTATGTTCAAGATTTATTTGCAGGTAA
Organism: Hypocryptadius cinnamomeus; assembly: GCA_013400635.1. Taxonomy (NCBI): domain Eukaryota; kingdom Metazoa; phylum Chordata; class Aves; order Passeriformes; family Zosteropidae; genus Hypocryptadius; species Hypocryptadius cinnamomeus. The sequence goes on from VYZP01003272.1 coordinate 3,200, forward strand.
AGATTTCTGTTAAGATCCCTACAATCTCTTTATGTGACTAAAGGGGGTGTGGGGTAAATATTCTTAGATTTCAAATTTCGAGTTGGTTCTGAGCTAGGAATGATTGAGGAGGAGGTGTGCACTTCATGCTATTTCAAGTAAAGAATCATGGATGCAGCAGTCAATGCAGCTGATCAGAAGCAGCATTAGACTTGCCTGTAATGATAGATGAGGAAATAAACTGTATGGAAGATACTCCTGAACTATGGCAGAAGCAAATAGGTTAAAAGGTAAAAAGTCAAATGCTTTCATATTGGAGTAACACACACACACACACACACACAGAAAAAAAAATCATTAAAGTTTAAAAAGGAAAATAGAAAAGAAGGAAAAACAGTTAAAGAAATAGTCTGAAGACCCAGTAGGGAATATCAAGATAGGATATTAAATTGGGTTTAGAAAACTGTACTCATAAGATTATGTGAAGGCAGAGATTTGAGGATCAAAAGAAGTAGAGTTAAATGGCTCAAATGCTTTTACTTGATTCTGAATCGACTCAGCACGAGCAGCTTGTGACGTTCCATCTGCCAATCTTCCCGGGATATGTGCATTCTCTTCCTAAAGCCCTCATTGTGATCTTTGTGAAAGAAATTCACATACTAATGATGTCCCTTAGTGTACCTTATGAAACATTCAAAATGGACTGTTATGGATATGGAGTTTAACAGGGATCAACTAATTGTTTATGCTGGGCTAGCCTGAGGGGGTTTCATTTTAAAACTTTAAAATTATAAGACCTGAATTTCCAGGGTAAAGTTTCTCTAATAGAGGATTCAATAGCACATAGCTAGTCAGTGAGAAGCATATTGTGCTTTTTTCTTATACATACATACATACATACATACATATATATATATATATGAAACTCTCTATAGACTGTATTCTACTTATTTCTGAGGCTTAAGCCTGACTATGCTAATAGTACAGAAAAAACCCCATCCAAAAGCCACCCTACCTGTTCACATACTAGAATGCCTGTTGTGCCACCTTCCAAGCTGCTGTTTTATTAATGATCTTGAAACAGAAATAGTAGGGCATGAAGAAGAGTTAAAATGACTTACTGATATGTTACAGACATTTGCCAAGAAAATGAAATGCACTGAGAGGAAAAAGCACCAGGGAGGCCAATGAGGAACCAAATGTTCCATATTCTGATTTGTCTGACCTTCGCCTTCCTGAGATCTGAAGAGAAACAAAGCTGCCTTGCTTGTGTTGGGCAAACTTGGTATCTGTAAAGTCCAGAACTGTGTAGAATATGTACAGCATTTTATTATTTTCATTAAGAATTAATATTCTTTAAATCAAAAACATCTTTTGCTTTGTTATAAGGAAAAACAGAAGCATAGATACTCCATGTTACCTCAGACTCACCAGTGCTTCATGCTTGCTTCTTTGCACCTCTAGTAAGAATGTTTTAGACAGGAAAGAATTGGGAAATGCTGATGTTGAAGTCAGTCACAACAGTGGAAGAAACAAGACGTGTTAGCAACTGTGTAGTTTCATGCAAGGACAACAATTTTAACTTTTTTTTTTTTTTTGGTCCATGTAGTGATTCTGGTGAGCCTAATTCTGTTTTTTTTTTTCCCAGGTGTAGTGGTTTTGGTTCACCAAATCCAAGTCATGGCACCAATTAGTGTGGTGGGTTGAGTGCTGGCCACATACCAGTGTACCCACTAAAATTATTTTCTGCTATGAGATAAGAATTAGGAGGAGAGCAGGCTCAAAACTTTAAAATATAAAGAAAGCTTTATTAACAGAACTAAAACAAAAATAATAAGGAATCAGAATAAACCTTCAGAACACTTCTCCTCCCCCCAGTTCCTCTTTCTTTTCTTACTGACAACATAAAGAGACAAAACCTGGTATTTTCAGTCAATTTACCACCTCTAAAATGATCTTTCTTCAGTTCACTTAGGGAGAGGAGTTTCTTCTGCCATGCAATGGAGACCTTTCCACAAGAAACAGTTCTCTTGAGGTTTTAATTCTCATGAATAGCTGTCGCCTGGAAATCTATAGTTGTGAAGTTCCTCCTATGTTTGGTAGTCTTCCCACAACTACCAAACATGGGTCATCTCACCTTATTGGGGTGCAATTTTAAGGATGATCTGTTCTAGCATAGAAACAAAAATTCTCTTCATCCATGTCTAGAAACAGAGGTTTTCTTTTTCTGTCCCTGGGGCAAGGTTTCACATTTCTCTCATCTCTCTCCATTCAAGCTTCTCATCAAATCACAACCACTTCAGCATCTGCTTGCTTCATCACTGGTGGCTCTGCTCATGGCTGTCGTTAGATGCTACATTATTCCAGTGCATTCTGTGAGTTACAGGGAAAAAGAGTCTGATGTATCAATTCTATCTTCACCATAGCCTTACAAGAGATTTTCAGCCCAAGACTAAGGCATCCCCTCATTCTCCTCCCATCTGAGCTTTGGCTCTTCCTTCTTCACAGATGTTGGTGCCTGTATGTTTTCTTCACATGCCTTCACCTTTCCTTTTCTCTGATTTGGGAGAAGTGGCACCCACAGGTTTATCTGCTTTTAAATGGAATTTAACAGCATTGTAAGAGCCAATCTTAGCTGGGCCTTGCATTAGGAAATGGCCTTTCGCTGTTGGTCACATACATGGTCTCTGCTGGGCAGCGGCCATGGATTAGCTCACGGTGTTGATTTCGGCTCCTGCCACTCAGAGGTTGGGCCAGAATGGTAGTGGCCAATCTGGCTGTGTGCTGGTTTTCTGGCCCCTGCTGCATTCAGTTCTAGCTGCAGGAGTAGATTCTGTTTTTCTGCGTGGGCGGCAGAGCCGCTCCTGAGCTTAGTGCACAATTTCCTGTGATGCCCTCAGGATAGCTCGGTGGCTCACGGCCGGAGCGGGGCTCAGCCCGGCACTGCGCTGGAGGCTATGCCGGGCTCAGTGGTTGTTAAGATTTTTCAGCAGTCACATGACAGCCCAGCCCAGCCCGGCCTGGCTTAGCAGAGCCAGCCCAGAGCCCAGTGGAGCTGGCCCAGGTTCCTTCCCCCACCCCATCCCAGCGGCCAGGCCGCATGGGCCCAGTCTGAGCTCCTGCTGAGAGGATGGATGCGTGGGGGGGCTCCCTCACCCCAAAAAAACAGGAAGAAAAAAGAGAACTTTCCCTGGTTTTCTTCTCTCTTAAATATGGTTTATAGAGGTGTGTCCAGCTTCTCTAATTGGTTCTGTCAGGCACGAAGGAAGTTGTAATATTTCTACAGAGACAATCACTTCCGTAGTTGACCTTTTTCCGTCACAAAAAATTTAATGAGGCAAACTCAGGGCACTGGGCAATAACCTTCCTGTATTATGTCACAGCACATGATATAACAGTTCTGTGTCCTTGACAGGGATCCTTTAGTGTTGAATTGAGTTCTCCTTTTCTAGCAGCATGGCAAATGAAGACTTCTTCCCATAGCAAAAAGCAGTGTCAGCAGCTAATTTCCTACATTAACTCTGATCTATTTGAGTTAATGGGGATAGCAAATTTCACCAGAATCTCTGTGGGGATAGAGGCATTATGGATGAATCTGGAGAAGGACTTCTGTCCATGCACTTTGACCATTTGACCTCTGAAGAAACAAAGAGAAAACCTGAACAGGACAGATTTTTCAAATGTCTGAACTGATGAAAGTGTCCTACTTTGAATAATTTAAAAATCAGAAGAAGGACTGGGAAATGCATATAAGCGAAGCACACAATCTTGTCAGATTGTCAGAGAGAACATAAATTTTGAAGGATTTTTTTCTTTAGAGAAAATTTTCCCCATACTATTAGAGAGCCCTTGGAAGTAAACAAGGCTGTTATCTTTATCTTTTGGAGATTACACATTTCATGCCCTTTCTTCCTAAGGTTTCCCTGCTTTTTTTTTTTTTTTTACTTTTGCTTAAAGATTAACATACCTGAACTGCAGAAGAGCATTTAAGATGAATGGGTGACTTCATTTTGCTAGTGAATGAAATAATGCTTTCCTATGTCTCACACATGAAATGCTTTGGGGAGCTGAAATGGCTCTTTATAAATATGCTATCTGAAATTATTGCATACTGTAATGTCTATGTGGCATCCTGTAGCTGAAATGGGAGCTGTAACTCTGAATCTCTGCAGTGAACAGATATTAGAGACACTAAATGATTCTAAGTTGATTTCGACTATTCTGTTTGTCAGATGGATTCGGTGCTTATGGAGAGCTGTGGGTTTGCTTTCAGAGGCGGAAGACTTTTATCCACAGCTCACACAGAGGATGGATAGCAGCAGTACCATCCCACTCTGCCTTCCAACAGCTTGTGACACCAGCTGAGTAGGTCTCTTTGAGGATGGGGAAGATGAAGTCTGTAGTTGCAGCATTCCTGTGGAGTTCGCTCACAAACATGACTGACGCCATGTGCTGTGTGCCTGCATGTCTAAACTGATCACAGGAACAGGGTTTAGAATCCCAGTTCATTTCTAATTGCTTTTCAGTTTGAAGACCAAATTTTAGAAATGCCTGAATTCCCACAAGACTGTTTGTTTTCATGAGACTCTAAAAGGTAAAAGACAGTGCAGACTTTAGCCCTCTGTCATGACTAATTTGAGCAAAGTTTAGACTATTAACTGAGAGGTCAAAGGTTCACTCTGTTATCACAACATCACCAAGCCCTCCAGCCTTTCTCTGCCTTCTGATAATTGTGTTTAGTTTCTGTTAGAGGCCCAGAATGCTTGTTAGATGCTAAAAAGGTGTAAAACATAATCCAGTAGCGTCTCCAAACTAGTACCCTGGCAAGCACAAACAGTGCATCTAAGACCATGTTAGTATTGATCTTGAGTCAGATTACATTAGCCCTTCCTAGGCTACCTGGCTCGAGCCTGCCAGGGAGTCAGCAATGCAGAGAAAGGCAGACCCAGGCAGCCAGATCGATGGATTAATGACGTCTGTCTCCTTTCTGCAGTTTTGCTTCCTACGTATCTCTCTTGATTCCCTTGTGCTCTCCCTGGAAATGCATTTCTAAAGGTTCAGAAGACACATAACACAATTTTGTGCAAGTAATGCCTGTATAAAAGGAAATATTAAAAAAAGAAGCATGACAACAGCATGTGTCTAGATCTATGTGTGCACCTACACTCATAAATGCATAGATTTTCCTTCATAGTAGAGATTTTTCTTATGAGTATGTTGTGTTCTCTTACATCTTAAGTTGATACATAGAATTTTTAGGAAAAGCAGGTTATGTCTGGCAGATGGTCATGTTTACATTGTACAGAGAATCTATAGAACCATTAAAAAAATTTCCAGTGTGTGGATGAATAATAGCTATAAACTTTCCTAAAGAATTTCTTGGTTTCTTGTCATGTCTCTTTCACATCTATCTTCCTTTGAATTATTAGCATTTCTCATTACTGACTGGCAAGATGCACCCACCTTCACACAACCATGGGTGGATTGAAAATAAGTTTCTTACACTATCAATAAATTATTATGTCATTTTTTTTCTAGGTTTTGCTTTATAATTTAACACACAGTTTTCAAAAATAGCATGCTGTAGCTAATTATTTCACTGCATGTTACTCCATATGCCACTTTACTATTTCTTTTCAAAACAAATCTCCTTTTCCATGTGACCATACCTTCAGGTTTATTCTATCCCTCCTCTTTATATTTTTTTTTTTTTCTGAAATGATATTTTCTGGTTGAGTTACCGACAAAGCAATATCAGATCTTTCTGATTTCCATTCTTCATCAGAAGGGGTCTGTCAGGGAGAAACGTGTATAAAGCTTCCTGTCTTCAAATGTCATTCTTTGTAAAAATATCTATTTGGGTTTTTTTTCTCCCTATAGCATTCTACCTCCTTTACTTACCTCATTCTTCACCATTTTCTTCACCAATTTCCAGTCTGCCTTATTTGACATTATTTACATAAGTTTTGCTGCCTTAAACCTATTTTTCCATCCCCTTCTGAGAATCTCAATCTTGTATTTGTGATTATTTGTATTACAAAAACAGCTATGGGACCTAGATGAAACCAGAACTCTATTTTATTAGCACAGATTCATGCTGAGAAACAATATTTACTCTGAAGACTTGATAATAGTGGGATCCAGACTTGGACACCCCAGAGAGATGTGCATTTTAAGCATATAGTGAAGCAGTAAAAAAATACCTGACTATCTCACACAGGCAGTGGAAATAACCACAAAAACTGGAGCAACTCCCCAGGGGTGGGAGAGAGACCCCACTGATGAAGTTTTCACAATGTGATTGGATGGGTTGTTAGATAATATGGAGTCCCTTTGCCATGGAAAGTTGGACCAGATGATCTTTCAAAGTCCTCCCACCTGAGCTGTCCATTCATTATTATAAGTAAGAATCTCTCTGCTCCTCTTGGAAGCCTTTGAGGGCCTCCATCACCTTCACTGGGAACTCAGGTACATCAGGCTGAGTGTTTACCTTCTCACATTAGTTTGGACTTCTCCTCACACCAAAGCCTAACCCCCTGAGCATCACCACAGTCTGTATGGCTCTGGCTTGTCTGCCTCTGGTTTGATGCAAGCTGGTTCCCTCAAGGGGAAATCTCCCAGCAGAGATGGCTGATGGGTGATGCTGGATACCTGTTCCTACTGAAGTGATAAAGCCCAAGACCTGAACAATGAAGCACAGCAGGTAAGGTGACACACACATTTCTGGTGGCACATTGCTGGGGGGGAAAGCTTTATTAAAATATATTTTTTTAAAGCACAGGTCAGACTTTTCAGTTGTGAAGTCTGTGTCTGACCAAAAATCAGTAAAGACTAGCAAAGGAGACAGAATGGAAGTGATTCACCCAGTGCTGTGCATCTGGTTACAGTCTAGCATGGATCTGGCTGGACTTCCTTGCTTCCAATCTGATGAGCAGTTGTTCATATTTACCAAGCACCAGACTGGAATACATTCTCTCCCTTTTTTCCCCCCTCACAGATTTCAGATTTCCTGGTGGTTTTTTTTGTCATTGTTGTTTTCTGGGGGTTTTCTTTTTTTGTTTGTTTGTATTTTTGTTTTGGTTTTGTTTTTTTTTTTTCCTTTTGTTTTTTGGGGGGAATTTTTCGTGGGTTTGTTGGTTTTTTTTTAATTTGGGTTGGTTTGATTTTGGCTTTTGTTGTTGTTGTTTGTTTGTTTCTTCCCAGTGATCTAACATCTTCTTTTGAAGATTTCCTCCCTTCTCTGGGCAGAGTGTGATCAGACTATTTAAGACTTCCTGCTGACCCAGCTAGGGCTGTGGGACTTGTGCAGTGTTCCCAGACAGTACACCACAAAGGGATGGGAAGCAAGCTGTGGCAGAATTCAAAAGCAAACCCAAAGCCTCTGTGACTCAAAGGTCCTGCTTTTAGAGGTGCCATGAATGTTTTTCTATTCTCTGAGGAGCTGTAGTGTGGTTTGGTGTCTGGCTCATAAATTTGAGTAATAACTCTGGCATGCTGCAGAGCTCCTTGGGTTTTTGTCCCCACAAGAACTTCATGCAAGGAAGAACAGATTCTGCCCTCAGTTATGGCCATGATTACCTATGACTTCATTACATATGCAACAGATTCAGCTCCTTATCCTAGGAGAATGGGTTCCTATAAGTACAAGCCCACGAAGATGTTGAATATTTTATGAAATTGTATTTTATTTGGAAGGGATCTGCTAGAAATGTATTGCTTTCTTCCTGCTGAACTCCCTGAACACTCTTAAACAACTTGATAATGTTCCTGACAAACCTTTCAAGGCTAAGCAGTTTCTTTCAAAATAGGAAATAAATTACGCATCTGAAAATTGTTCACACACTTGATCTATCCTGATCAAAACCCCCATCCCTCAAGACTGGACAGGTTTTCTTTGAGGCACTTTATACTGGGTTCAAGTTCTTCTTGTTAATTTAAGAAAAATGCTATAGGCCAACCATTTTTTATTATTTATGACTATTTTCAAAAACTCATTTCCCCTTTCCTATTCTTCAATGAGAACACTGGTGACATTCTGCTTTATGGAGCTCATATTGACATTTCTGCTAGCTCCATGTTCACACTGTGGGATTTAAAACTGCTGCCCATCACAACAGTGCTTGAACACCCATTCTTCAGGGTCCTATCCAAAAAGCTACTCCTTGCAGCAATGCAAAGATTCTTTGTCTCTTTCCTTATACATTAGAAAGAGATACTTTGCAAAATTTACAAATGTAGAATATTTAACATCAGAAGTTTAATAAATTCCCTAGACATTGGGATCCTTGTGCAGCATGCCCTAATATCCATGTTTTGGTATCAAAGAGTTCATGTGAACCACAGTATTTTAGCAAGTGAAGAGGTGCACTTTAAGTGCTTGCTAGTATAAAATATTCATTCTTGGCAGTGATAAGTACACAATTATGGACTATCCTGAGAATAATGAATCTGAAGAACTCCTATATTTTATATCTGTTCATCATGCAGGCGTAACTGTACGATTTGTCTAGACCAAACATGAATAAATCATTTGATTGTAAAGATAAATATAGATGGTTTTGCAAGCTATTTGTGATTAAAGCCTTACTGTGCTAAATACTGTAGAGACATAGAGTCAGTCTGTCCCTGTGGCCTGAAGACAAAAATAGAAGAAACCTCTGAAAAAGGGAAGCAGAATAAGGCTTGATTAAGATTACTTAGAAGGTCAGCTACCACAGTAAGAGTGAAACTGTTCTTCAAACCCAATCTAGGCCAAACCTCTCTTCATCAAACCATGCTGTATTTTATTCCAAATCATTCTATGTACTTGCTGCGAGGCCTATTTCATTTTCTGTAAGGTTGCTTCCTACTGTGCAGTACTTGTAAGAGTATTCGTTACTTAATAGAAAAGGAAAAGAAGATATATTTGCTGAAGTTGAAAAACAACTGAAAGTAGACAAAATCTATCAGAACTCAAAGAAATCATCCATTTTTTTAAATGGACAAATAATATTTTGTTCATTTAGGTTTGTGAATAATACTAGAGTTTTTCAAGAAAATAATTTTACTTTCCTAATTTTACTTGAAAATATTAAATCATTCAAAGTAGTAAATATCAGTTGAAAAAATGGGGTTTGGCTTAAGAAGAATTATAATAAAAAAACCTTGTAGAGAGAAACAAGAAAAATGAAACAAGAATATTTTCACAATCACAATGGAGCTCCTTAAAAAATATATGTGAAAATAACTTGGAAGGTTTTTTAAAGACAATCTTTTTGTTCTCTGACCAACTTAGTATCTGAAAATTTTTACTTATTCTTTACTTAAACCCAAGAGCTCTATAAGATTTCAGACCAAGATATTAACTGGGATGTAATAAAAAATTCTTTTTTGTACTGACTGACTACAGGAAGGTTCATTACACCTGGTAAAAAAAAAAACAAAACAGACAAACAACTTGGAAGTACTCTCAAAATTTTATGCAACAGTAATCATATTTTTACTTTACAAGTCTCAAGTCCAAACCTGAAATCTACACAGATCTTGTCCAAGAGAAGTTTCAAAATTCTAAAAACATTCTTTTGTTTTTGTTTTTTTTTTCTTTTTTCTGTCCTCAAAACTGTGCCTAAAGGTGGGTTTTTTTTGTAATTTTCAAATTTATTTTAAAAGACAAAAAATATTTATTACATTAAATTCCCCAGAACTTCAAAGCAGTTAAGAGGATTTTACTCTTACTTTCCAGACTCATTCTCTGATAAGGTCCATTTCAAATGAGAAGTAAGATAATAGAGAAATTTCTAAGTTTCTGAAGAGATGGGTTGCTAATACTTTCTTTGCCAAGCTTAATTATAGCAGGCTCCCATGAACAATAAAGTTGGTCAGCCAGCACATCCCTCAATTTGTGTGCATCACAAAATACCCAAACTCTGATGGGTGGTTTACAACTGTGCACATGGGAAGGGCAGGGATGGATCTGGGGAAACTTTTCTGTGGCAGTGGTGGTAATTCAGACCAAGAACTCTGATAAATTCAATTTTGAATCATTCCATTAATGTTTTTAACTCTTTTTCCAGGTTTTGTGACCACAGCTAGGGAAATTCTTTGCATTGGAAGATCAATCTCATTCATGGAGAATGAGACAGAATAGTTTGCCCAAAATCACCTTGGAGTCAAAGGGCAGAGTCTTTGGAGGAAATATGTTCTGAGACTTTCCAGGCTGTGCTGGCAGACATTGCACAGCACTTGGCCATCCCTCCACTGCCAACCAACAGCTGAGTGCAGGAACAGAAATTTGGAGGCTTATGAACATCTGAAGTGGACAGGCTCTACACTCTGTAAGGATGGGAGCCTTTTTCAGTTCTAACAGGGAGAAAAGGAGCCTAAAGCCTGATCCTGTCCTGTTCCGTCTCCAGGCTTAAAGCTGAAAATCTCTTTTCTAAGCTGTTACAGCTTGCTTGAGAATGAAGTGTTGAGAGAGGGAAGCACAAATAATTTCTTAGTGGAAAAAAAGGCAAAAAACCTGGTACATTGCTGCATATCAGAAGGAAGATTAAACTCACATGCTGTGAATAATAACAATCATAAAAATGAACATGGTAATGTAAAAAACCCAAATACTCTACAGCTATGACAGAAGTTGTACCATGTTTGAGCTAAGACATGACTTTCCATCACTCAGCTTCTGGTTTGTCCACAATATAGAAAAGACCAAATCCTTCAAACCTCTTTCTTTTAGAATACTAATGAAGAAATAATTACAGCAACATTTTTTTTCACCAAGACAAGGAAGGAAATAATTAAAATCTATTTTTTAAATCCTTGAATATCTTCATGCAAAAGCAAATTAAATATACTAATTTAAGTAATGTTTCATCTATGTAGATTTAGAGAAAAAAAACTTAATAGAGAGAACAGTAGTTTTGGAGTAATATTCTGGTACTCCCTGTAATTCTGTAATTTCAACTCTGGCTAATATTTTGTGCATCTGAATAATTCTCTAAATTTGGGCAGATAAAACAGTTTTTAGACACCTAGATTTAGTTTTGGAATTAGTATACTAGTTGTTAATTACGAGCTAATTGTGTAAAACAGAGTTATTCCTGGGTCCATTTTTTCCTTTTTGGAACAGGTACTCCCAGACAATATTATATGCTCAAATAAAAAACCTCAGTGCTGAATCAGTCCAAGGTCATCACAGTTTGTCTGTTACAGTATCCCTCAAGTTTGATAAGGAAGCTACATTAATGAAAATGCATTAGATTTAAAAAAATACAGAACACTGCTAAGTTCTTGTATTAGTGATGATAATTTTGCATTTGACATGGAGTTAAAAAGAGTTTCTCTATTTGATGGTGTATTAATATCTGTGCTGACAAATCCTTCAGCACATACTATAGCTGCCATTGCCTGGAGGAAAACCTAAGGACATTCTAAAGAGCACTGTGGAGGGAAGTTGTAAAGAAGTACTCGGTTTGGAGTTGTTAGACTGAAACCAAGCAGGAAGGTTTGATGTATTGCCAGAAGGCTTTATCTTCTCAAAAAGTTTATAATCAAACACAAAGGAGAGTCTACTGCACATTTTGTTGTTCAGAAAACATGAAAAGTTGTTTTCCTTTCATTAATACATCTTTACACTCAGACTTATCCAAAACAACACATTCTGTAGATATTGTTACCGCTCAAAGTCCAGGATTAATTCACTTCAATGAAAGTTTGATTCCTTTTAAAAATGATTTTTAAGCTATGTTTGGCAGAGACATTTGAAT
>VYZP01003275.1:0-14912 GCA_013400635.1 Hypocryptadius cinnamomeus
AGCAGCAGCAAGTTATTATATGCATCTTCATTTACAAAAAAAAGTGAGTGGATACAGCAGCAGCAGAAAACATGGAGATGTCAAACTAGCTGTCTGAACTGGTCAACAGGGTTATGTAAAAGAGAGAAGCCAGCAGAGCTGCCCTTGAAGTGAAAGAAAAAGCATTAATGGTGAGGAGTGTTAAAATCAGTCAAACTGATGACTGCGTGTAGAGGAGGAAAGTTCTGGCAATGCAGGAAACAGGAAGCAAGAAAAAAGGTAGAAAACCTACATACCAACGGAAAAGGTGAAGAGGAAAAAGAAGGTAGATAAAGGATGACTAAATGCAAAAAAGGCAACAAAATTTGGCAACAAAAATTCTGTCTTGTGAACAGCAAATATAAGTAGTTTTATGCAGGAACAAAACTTCACCAGTAGAATGGCAGGGAAGTTGGTCCTTAAGCGTTATACTTTACCTGTCTTCCCTTGGGAGTGCAGCTTGTATATTCTTTTAAGCAAAGCTTTTAAGCAAAGTTTTAATTTTCTGCTTGCAACCTAGGTAAATTTAATATTTAGAAATTATGCTGCTTCTGTAACCAGACAAATATGAGGCACTGTAGGATTATGGTGATCTCTCAGTGAATGTTAACTCCAAGAATTTTTAGACTGATTTAGAAAGCCAGATTATTTTAAAAGTGCAAGTAAAAATTAGTAAAAGCAAAAATTAGTAAAAAGTAAAAATTTTCTCCAATTTTTACTTACATAAGAGGTCTGCAATGAAACCAAACCAAAATCCCACCACCAAATTACAGGAATAGACTTGTCTTGATCTCTCACACATCAGTTTGGTAGTTCAGCCTGTCTCTCAGGTTTAGCCTTTGAAGAGACCATAGAGGAAGGAAACAAGTGCATCGGTAAGGGCAACAAGTTTACTTGTTTCTTCCATCTCCATCTTGGATTCAATGGAAGTGTTGATATGGATTTCAAACCTTTTCAGCTATACTCATCGTTCACTTAAACATCAACTTCAACCACTATATTTGGTAATCAACACCCCTGCAGATCTACTCCAGTGTGCAGGTATAAAATCTAAAGAATTAAGCACTTCAGACTTGAAAATACTGAGGGTGAGGATTGAGCAACCTTCTTACCTGAGCTCTACTTCTGATCAAATTTCTCTGAACAAAATCAATTTAGGACAATCCTAAGATAGTCACACATTCTAAAATAAGCTGATTTATGCGTATTCTTGTTCAATTTTTGCATAAAGAAAACCAGGAGATTTTTCACATCACAGGCTGTAGTTTCATCAACCTGCAAAACTATTATTTTATATGTTCCTGCAATATGACTCAAACTCTTTTCCTAATTGATTAATGATTGAAGATATTTTATTGAATACATAAGAAAATCTTTCTCTGTTTTATAATCTGTTCATTTTCACTATCATTAAAATGAAAAGACTGGGCATCTCCACTGCAATACGACAATTCTGTTAGGAAGAAGCAAAAATATATTGCAGAGGCAAAAAAAGGAAAAAAAAATTGGCAATGTGTTTTTATTTTTAATTTTACATCTACAATTTTAAACCTTTTAGGAGGTAAAGTTAATAAAGCAAGAAACAAAGAAGGAAGAATTAACTTTTAAGGATTAAATAGTAAGAATAGTTAGGAAACCTACAATTAAATCATTGCTTTAAAATATAAACATTTTTTACATTTTAAATATTAAAAGGAGCTACCACTATTTAACGGTATAATATTAGATTATGTTTTCATTAATCTTTATTTGGAACTTTCCCCATATTTAAAAAGTACTTCTAGTTTAGACAGAGATCGTTCCTCAAAGATGGGATGTTGTCCTTAACCAAAGATATATTGTATTCCAAACATGGATAGAGAACTTTAATAAAAAAATTTATCATTTGCACATCTTCCACACCTAGAAATACCCAGAAATCTTTGATTGTACATTTTTTTCAATTCGTCTTTAAACTGTTTGCATTCACACTGGAGTTGACACTTTTATTTTGAGATACACACTGGAAATACAGGTGTTGATATTTGTTCTCCTGCAAAAAGCCTTTTTGTTGAATGAAAGAAATAGAAATCTTAGGTGGATTTTTACAATATCTTTAAAGTAACCTACAACAATGCCATTTCCCTTCTGGCCCTCTCATTCCCCTACTCTCTCACACTCTTCCTTAAAATGACATTGTGGATATTTAAGTTAATCAATTTCTACAAGCAATGGAACTATAAAGAATAAATAGATTCCATGTGATTAAAAAAGCAGGCAAAATTATAAAATTATTAAGCACCCATACCCACCTGCTTAACTTATATTAATAATATCAAAATATCAAAAAAAGCATTGAAAACACATAAAGTCACTTATCCTTAAATATAAGAAAACATTATTTGTTGCCACTGGGCCTTCCAGGTTAACAAATATTTTAAATATACAATTTTCATCACAAAAAACTAAAAAAAAATCACCTTTCTTTTATTTTAATGCAAGCATGATTTTGTCAGAATATGACTTTTCTGCAAAAATAACCAAGATGCAAATCAAATGAGGAAGAAAGATGAAAAATCTGTGCATCAAGAACAAAAATGCTATCATCCCACTCACACCTATGATTCCTATAAAAGTAAAAAACTACCAAATTAACCAAATTAACTTAGCTACATATGCCATTTTTAATTTGCTAAGTAAGAATGCCACGATGAAAGCAAAAAAAAATTGAGGAAGTGTTTAAGGGATCAGTGATTGTTGCTATATATGTTGATTATCAGCTTTTTCCCCCTTTTTTTATCTTAACATCATATGCTACTTTAAAGAAAAACAGTTCATTTGGAAAATATAAATTTTAATACCTTTCTTAGCACTCCTCTTTCTTTCCACTGTTTTATATTATTATTATTATGTGAATTTCCCCTTGCAGAGCACTTTGCATTTGCAAAAACTCTACAAACTTGCATTGTGGGTTGTTTTATATATGGAGAAATATAAAACAGGTGTTATTATTTCCACAAAAGAAATAACCGGCTTTACTACTGCCCAGCATCCGTTGCCTGAAACCTGCTCTCACTGGTAAAAACTAAAATTCTCTGCCGTCCTTCACATGGAGTTTGGCTTTGATATTTTGGCTGGTGGTGCTGAATTACTCCTCCTTCTGCAGGATAACCAGCTGAAGGAAAGGAAATGTGAAATTTAGCTAAAGGGATTGGCATTTCAACTTCCCCCTGGACCTCTACGCAGCTGGAAACACAGGGATGGTTTAGCATCTGCTCTGACAGCGACTGCTATTGTGTCTTATCGCTTACATCTTTTAGTGTGCCTGTAAAACCCTACCGAGGCGACCTTATAGTGCTTCAGAGCACTAATTTTTCCCACAAAATCTGCCTGTGTGTGGGGAAGCAGCGGGGAGGAGGAACCAGCCCCAGCGCTGGCTGCAGAAGCTCCCTGCAGTCATTCCGTCCGTGCCGCAGAGAAATGGAGCTGAAGCTCATTCTTGTGTCTCGGGAAACAGCTCCGTCTCCTTCCCCCTTTGTTGTGAGTTGGGGAGACCAGCCTTCATTTACAATGACACTTTTCACACGGCATGCAAAGCTCTGCCGTGCATTTACAGCCTGGCGCAGCACCATACAGCGGCGGAAGTGAAGTGCTGCAGCCTAATGAAATGCTTTAAAATCGATTTCTCTGGAGGGGAAAAAAAAATTAAAAAAGGGAAAATTTGCTTGCAAAGAAAGCAGAGAATATGAGAACACTTGAGAATCCCAAAGCTGAATTATTTTATTAATAGAAGATATGAAGTCTCCTACTTGGTAAAAATAAAGTCACACTTCTGATTTCAGTACTGAAGTGTGGGTGTAGGGATATGCTCTAAAAATGTTGAAAATAAAAAGCTCTCTATCAAGTTAAATGTTTTCATGACAATATATTCAGATTTGTGTAAAGATCTGTATATACACGAGCTGTTGCTTTAATTCAGTTTTGGGGGACAGATGCTCGTTTATTTTGTGTCTCACATAATGAATCTATACATAGGTTGCTGCTGCTGTAGTAAAAATCTTAGTTTAAAAGATAAAAATTAAAATTTTAAAAGCTCATCTGAAGTACTAAGAGAGTAAAATGAAATATTATGTACTTTCCTCTAACTGGTAATCAGCAGAGTCTAGTAAAGGAAAAATTGTGTGCAAGTGAACTAACTGTTGGGTTATTATGGCTGCTATCAAAATCCTATACAACTACCTGAAAATGGATCTACACGGATCCCACTTTTTTTCCTTAGACACAAAATACTGATTCAATGAAGATCTTGAGAGAAGTTAATTGAATAAATCTTAGAGAGAAATTCAGATCAAATAATGAAATATGTTTTTCATTCTCTGGAATGCCTGTATGTATGCATGCACGAAAAATGCGAAACTCTGAAACTTTTGTTTTGCATCCTGCATATTACTCCGATGGCAAAGAAAAGCTATGTGAACAAATAGCCCAGTGCCCCAGGAAAATACCCTAAAAAATTTGCACATTTTTCTGCTAAGACATATGATAAGGAAGAATCAGTGAAATGCTAATAGAAAAGAGATAATTTCCCCATAAGAGGGCAAAGTAAGCATTAAAGGGAACCCAATTATGTCTTCAGGGTAAAAGATCTGCTGGCAGCAGTTAAGAAAATTTGATTGAAAGCAGTTACAATTCCCAAGTGTAGAAATATTAGACTGCTTGTACTGACAGAAATCATATTTCACTTTGATGATCTAATTCTTGAAATGTATAGCAGAAATGCAGAGCCAACAAAAACGATTGAAGCCAACTCCAGGCAGGCACTCAGCTAGCAAGTCACTGACTTCCAATAACTCTTGGCACATTCTTCATATTTCAAAAGACAAGCAAATACTGACAATTCTGAAAACTGTGCACCACAAACCTCAATATGAGTTGAACTATAGTGGCTGAAAATATAGCATTCCTGTAGATATGCTATGGTTAGTCAAAAAATATGTTATACGCTCTAAAACACAAAACCAACATGGCAGCTTGATTCACCCAGTGATATTCAAAGTGCTAGAATGAGCAGGACTTTACAAACCTAATATTGTTTTTCTCTCCTTCTTCACTGGACCTCTTGTGCTCTTGCCTTTTCACTTATGCTTAAAAGTTTTCATGATCAGTTAAATGAGGTTACACATTGGTCTTCAGCATGAATAAAGGAAAGACATCAGAGTAGCTACCTCTATGTATGCCCCATACCCCTTAAAAGAGAAAAAAATTCATGGTGTGGAAAATTTAATGGACAGCCACCACTAGAGGTGCCAGCAGCTTGAGGCCATGAAAACACTTTTCATCTTCTCTAGTAGAATTTCCACTTAGACTCCTGGCTGTGCTAATAAAATAAGACAAACTATGATTGTTCAAAACCAGATTGAAAAACCTGCATTGTTAAACGGCTTACAGAAATAATTTATTAATGAAAGGCATTCTCATGTGGCTGTACCAGCTGCTGACTGAAAGATCCTGTCTCTACCAGTACTAATACCAAGTGTACTTATTCCACAAAAGTCAGCAGGATTAATACTGGGGACAGATTTAAATCTTTTAGGGAGGAAAAAAAGAGACTTTGATATCTTTAATTTTTAAGAAAATTTTTAAGTTGTATTTTCACAACTAGAAGTTCAAAATAAGTCAAATCTTCTTGAAAATGCTTTAGCACAAATTATATAAATTTATACAAAGTTATATAAATTATATAAATATAGCAAAAAATTATCTACAAATTATATCAATTAAACCATTTACAAATGACTATATTATGAAAGAGATATTTCTGAAGTTAGTTTATAAATTTAGGAAATGCTATCCCAATTTCAATGTAGGGAAACAGACACAGTAATATGTTCAAAATCACACAGAAGAGGAGCCAAGCACACCAAGAACAGAACCCTCTTTAGTACTCTCCTGAAACTCAAGTCACTAACATATTCTTTAGTTTATTGCAAAACCTGCAGTCCTTATTCCACTTCACTCCTAAGAATTTTCCTTAACTTCATTATCTACTAATATTTGGTATATAATAATATTGAGAGGGTTGTGGAATGGTTTGGGTTGGAGGTGACACCAAAGGCTCCTGTAGTCAAACTCTCTTCCAGTGAGCCGGGACATCTTCAACTAGATAATTTTATTACAATGCTTTTCCTTTCCATTTCCAAAAGGGAAATTACATTTCATTTCCTTTCCTTTTCCAAAAGAGACATATTTGTGATAGTGCTGCTTTTATTTGCCTAAACTCTTGGATAACTTTCATCATTGACTTTTCTGCATTCAAGCATTTGGCTGGATAATCAGGATTCCTGAATAAATATCAAGCAAAAAACAATAAAAATGAATAAAAATCAAGCTAAGCATGCTATGTTTAGAACTTTTCACACATAGTGTCTGTATGTAAGAAAACAGACAGGAAAAAGAGCCAGGTCAAATTCTCTAATGTGATGGTTTGAGTTTTTTTGAATGGATTGAATATTAAAAGAATAAAAAATTGTTTAGATGAAGCTGGGAGAAATGCTTCAATATGTTAACTGGACAAAGTGAGTTAGTATCTTTCTTAAGAGCCTTAGAAATGAAAATAGTGTTGCTTCTTTCTGAGTGGACATTTTGATCCAATATCTCGTAAAAGCAATGATGAAATGAAACACGGCAGTGGCTTGTACTGTAATTTATCAGTGGGACTTGAGCCATGTCAGGATTAAAGTTCCTGAGTGTTTTGCCATGGCAGTCATCTTATTTTCATTAATAATAATTTCATTCGTGATTTTTGCCAAAGTGCAGGTCTGCACAAAGATGAACTGCAAATCTGGGAGGCGCTGTAAATGTAGGGAAGGATCAGGGTGCAATAAAGAAAAAAGGCAGCCTGGAAGACTGGAGGTAAAGAAACAAGCTGAAATGCAGAGAGAGGAGGAGGGATGAGGGCTTGAGATGGATGTAAAAATGGGGTTTTTTCCTTTTCTTTTTCTTTCTTTCTTTCTTTCTTTCTTTCTTTCTTTCTTTCTTTCTTTCTTTCTTTCTTTCTTTCTTTCTTTCTTTCTTTCTGTCTAGGGATAGGAATAAGCAGCAAAATGAGTGGTCATGACTTGAAAGTGACTCCAAAAATGGAATAATTGTTTTCATCAAACACAGTCTGAATGTGTGCTGCTAATGAGGAGAGGAACAGCCATAAATAAGCAAATTAATTTCTTCAGGAGGGTTTAAAAGAGATTAAGTGCCACTCTACAAGGAAAAGCAAAACTACTTTTTTGGATACCCATCTCTGAAAAAAGAGAGGAATGCAGGGTAGAGCACAGACTATGAAGAAAACCAAGAGAGACACATGTCTAGAAAAAGGCCATTGAATAGTTTCATTCATTTAATTCATAAATATCAAACTAGATCACTATCAAATAACACCTGGAATTAAGAGCAACAGAATACACTGAACAACAGTGCCAGTTTACTTGCAAGTTTAAACAGAACAGTTAGGGTAAACCAGAATTAGAAACCTCTCATTTTCAGGTATTAGGGACCACAAAATCTCTTTCACCAAGTGACTCTTTTTGGGGAGAGGGTGTGAAGCTGCACAGGAGAAGGAACAATAGGCAATGGGAAATGTAATAATGTACAAAAAGAGATTATACAACACCAGTTCAAGGCTGGACTTAATATTCCAAAGCCTTTCCTATTCCTCTATTTCTCCTTTTATCTGTTCCTAATTAGCCCTTGAGACTTGATTGTGACACGACACCAATTTTTCTTCCTGTTCAGCTTAAACAGAATTACAGGCAAGTAAGATTGCATTTCTTTTTTCTGAAAGGTTCTATTAGGCTCTCTAATATAAAGGTGCATTTTCATGTATCAAAATATAATCACTGGAACTTGCAAGAAGTGCACTTGTCACTAATGGGATTTGACTACTGCAGACAAAGTATAAAATGGAGAGGAAGGAAAAGGAAATCAAGCAATAGCTTGGTATGTTCGTTATTCATCAGCTAATCACTAGACATAAAAAAGTCGAGTGTAATTATTGTCTTATCTGCATCCAACTTTTTTTTTTCTGTTGCTAGAAATGGTGACTAAAAGCTCAAAAGAAAAAGCAAAATAAAAAAGAAAGAAAAAGAAGAAAGAAGAAGAGGAAAAAAGAAGAAAAAATAAGAAGGAGAAAAAGAAGAAAAAGAAAAAGGAAAATAAAGAAAAAAGAAAATTAAAAAAAAAGGAAAAGCAATAAAGGAAAAGAGAAAAAAGGAAAAGGAAAAGGAAAACGAAAAAAAGAAAATAAGAAGGGTTGAACTTATAGGGTAGGATTGAGTTTCACACTTCTGAGTTTCTGTTCCACCACCTCCCTTTTACCCACTGGTTGATGCTAAATGGGTCACTCGGTGTATATGAATAAATCTGATTTTGCAGAGACTCCTCTTCTGTAGATTTATCAACTTTAGAGCTCTCACACATTCCAGCAAGAAATTGCTTTGGAACAAGATCAAAATACCTAAACAAATTTTAGTGATGATGTTTTTCACTAAATTTTTAAGTCGAAACAACAAGAATTCTTAAATTAAGCACGTGAATGAATACAAACAGCAATCAGAGACAGAGCACAAACATTTGGTTACCTTTGGAAACCTTCAAAACTATTTGATTTTGCATTTGCAGATTTTCTTTCTCGTGACTGCATTTTCTGCTCAATGTTATCCTTGGAGATAGTCAAAGCATTTGTCCTTCCAACAGCTTTTCAGCTGATTTATTTTTGCTCTCACTGGAGAAGCCTTGACTCTCTGATGGTGAAGGATAACAGTTTGGAGTCTGGGGTCTGGTCTGCCATCAAAGCTTTGGGGCTCAGGATGCTACGCTGCCATTGGCACTACAGGTGCTCTGTAAGTAGTATCAATGGGAGGAAGATCCTGCAGAACTGGGTTGTTGAACAGGTAACAGGATTATAGCTAAGTAGTTGCTAATTGGTGCAAATTATCTTCTTTCTTATAACATTGTTTTATTTTCTTGGCCTCAGCTGACCACTGAAAGCAAGAACAGAATGTTTTTACAGACACAAAATGACCTGATATATATCTCACTGACAATTCTCTCTAGTTCTCTAAGTAGGAAAATGTTGTGCATTCTTTCAGGAAACATCATGCTCTCTTGTCTGCATGATCTGGTGAGCTGGTGGAGTTGTCCAGGTTAGAGAGACCTTCCAGACCCTACATTTGAATTGTCAAACAAGAAACTTTCTAAATGCATGGCCACATAGATCTTAATTGTTAATTATTAACCATAAATGTCAAAAAGGACTCGCGCATATAACGCACTAAGCTTGGAACGACACGGATTACTTCCTCCCTGAGCAGCAATGTATTTGGCCCATTTTTGCAAGGTACTCTACGAAAACAACCTATGAACAGTCAGCAATAGAAAAATGAAATTTATCAGATTCACACATATGGTTCATAATTTTGCATTATACATTTTTTGTTAAATACACCTTTAAAGTACTGAATTTAGAATGTGTGGCTACGCAGAAATTTAAAACCTGGATGATCCTAACATTAAAAACAGTAGAAAAATACATACAATGCAAGAGAAAGAAATTGCATTTTCTTAAAAGACAAACCAGCTGTGACATTTTTATTATTATTTTTATTGTCACTTTTTTCCCCTCTCTATAATTCAACCCACAAAACACCACAGCAGCTGCCTTAGAGGCAAGCTGCTGTGAAAGGCAGAGTCCAAACCAGCCTGCTATTTAATTACTATCCTTAGTTATGAATCAGCGAACAGGCACTACACAGTGTTTTTGCCTTCCTGATTGAATTTCCCCCTTTGTAATAATTGCTTTTAGCACCAAGAACATTATGTTCCAACAAACAGTCACACCAAGAGACAAAGTCCCCAGCTGGGATGTGAACTTGCTGTGCTGAAGTGCAAGGGAAGAAGCGCATCGAAGCAGTGACAGAGCTTTATTTCACTAAAATGGGAGCTGAAGCTCTTCTGTAATTAACTCGGTGCTGGCTGACTCCCCGTGTGTGCTCTCAACAGAAGGAGATGTTGTACACTAGCTTGAGAAATGAAAGGCCTCTCGTTTGCACATGCAAACCATTCTCCTCTGGAGCTCATGGGGCACACTGCAGTGCTGGGTGCAGTCAGGGCTCTGCTCCCTCCCATGACACCCCAGCAGTCTGCTCATTGTCCTGCAGCAACGGGCCCTGCAGCCACACCAGATTCCTGTTTGACCCTGCTTTGGGATTTTTTTTCATGATGATTGTTTGAAATAGTTTTTCACTGGGTGTCCAGTCCAAGAGCTGCTCAAACGGCTGAGAGACAGAAGATGCAGCTGCTTTAGGAACTGCAGGGCTCATCTCAGAAAAATGTTTTATTTGCCTCATTTCTCTTCTAGGCAACAAGGTCTTCTGTGCAGTGTTGCTGTGTAAATATCATATCAACATAACAAGCTGTGATTTTTCCCAAGCTGATCAGAGCTAAATTAGATCAATGATATGAAACATAGATAGACCTTGCTTTGAAATGTTTTCCTCATTTACTTTTACTAGAGACAACTGTGTTATGTCAGAAAAAATAAAAGCCCTAAAGATAGTTATAATTCCAGTTGCAAAATCAATTTTTTTTTTCAGATATATAAATTAGAATTGCACCAGTGTTGCTGAATTGCACCCATATAATAGATTTTTCCCCTTTACCTCTGGGAAAGAAAGCAGATTCAAAGAGAATATCTATACTACCTCCAGCTGGTGTAAAAACATGCTTCAGAGGAGATCAAACAGCACCACCAAAAGAATATTTACTTTTCTTTTTATGATTCAATTATTAAAAGCATGAGACTAATTCCTTATAAAGATACCTCATTTCCTCCTGAGAAAACATATATAAAACTGTCTTCAAAGTCATAACAATACAAAAGAAAAGGAAAGAAATATTTTTTCTGAAATTATTGTTAGAAGTCTCATACAAAGCTTATTTTCCAATCCTTTTGTTTTCTCCTGTTCTTTTGCCCTTTTATAAAACTGGTTAGGATTTTTCCCAAGAAAACATATTTTCCTTTTTTTTCTGTGTTGGTGCTTTTTAAAGATTGTATTAAGCATTTCTACTCTGTGATTCTATTTATTTATTTGCAGGACTTCTATCCCAAAACAGAGGAAGGGCATGAACTGAAAGGAATAAGCAATACAAAATAGAACTAAACTAACTGAAATATTGGCCAAAATGGAACATTTGCGCACAAACTTATCACTGTGGATAACTGAGATAGCAATTAGTTTGCATTCAAATTTAAAATTCTCCATTAACAAAGTACAGATAGGGCAGATGTAGGCAATATCTTTGGCCACATCTTTCTTTTCAAAGGAAACATTTTCCTTTGCAAGCATTTTTATGACCTCTTAGAAATATGCTGCAGAATTACTTCAATTTGCACTATGACTTTGACATTTGTCCAGGCAGCAGTCCTCAAGTTTGCTGAGTTTCAGTTTAGGAATGAATCTTTTCAAAGGAGAAGATTTGTACTTCAGTTCACATTTTTGCACTGTCACTATGGTCAATTAAGGCTGGATACGTAAAGTTATTTAAAATTCTAAAGATACTAAGGGTGACTCAGGAACCTAACACTTAGTATTCAATGTCTTTTGTTGTGGTTTTTTTTTTTTGTTTTGTTTTGTTTTGTTTTTTTTTTTGTTTGTTTGTTATCAGGGGTTGTTTTGGGTTTTTTGTGTACAATGGCCTGAGTGTTTCCATTCTATTTGTCATGTTTATTTGCATCAATACAGGAAATCTTGAAATGTCACATGTTCATAATCAGCTTGGATATTAGACAACAGCTATCAGAAACTTTATCTACTTAAATGATTTGGTGAAGGAGTTCATAAGCACAGAGCGCTCCTCACATGGGCCTTCAGCTCCTGTCAGACGGGACTTGTGCTTATCATTCAAAGCAGACATTTTGAATTTGGAAAAAGCTAGATTTGAAGGTACATTTCCAATCTTGCATTTATGCAAGTCCTGCAGTTCATCTTATTCACAGAAACAAGACAGTAAAGAAAAATCCTAAAAGTTGTGCAGAGGTACTGTGATTTAGGACCAAAAGTTGCATCATGCCTGATTTAGGATAATCTTTGGACAACATCTCAAATATTAACACACCTACAAAAATTAAAAAAAAAAAATGTCTCTAATTCCTTGCTGAAGAGCAGATCACTTCAAAATTTTTGGAATTTTATGAACCAGAAGGGCATGATATAGCTCACTTATTCCTACATGCCAACAAGTAATACTCTTTGACCTTTAAAGACAGTAGTTACTGTCACTTACTTAATATTGTCACTTTCCGCAAAAACATAAATCTGTCCTGACTGGGTCAACTGTTAATAAAATGTCCTCATAGCTGAAGTTATGGCTTCCCCCCTACACCATATATAGGATAAGGTGCTATGGTGTGTTCCTGGTATTTAGCAGCCATAAATGGATTTCTCTAGTTCATGTCAAGCTAAATAAAACTCAGACACCCATAATCCACCACATCTAAGCAAAAACTTCTGCAGATTGGTAACTCAATGCATAAGGAATCACTGTTTCCCATTTTTCCTGAACCTGGTTTCATTAGTTTCCCTCTGCTCCCACATCAGAAGTGAGATGACCATCCAAGATCTCCAAGTTCTCTTAGACTTCTGTGTTATTCCCTTCAACTGTTTCTTCTTCAGATCAGAGCTCTACCTTACCCATTAGTCCCTCTTTTGGAAAGTATTTAATGTCTTTGATCATCATTACTGTGTTTCTCTGAACTTCACTGGATTCAACAGGTATTAAACTTTGGAAAGGCTGAACAATGCTTTATGAGCTGCAAAATGTAGTGGTACTTCAGAGAGCTTGAGAAATCATAGTAAGGAAGAGGAGGATAATTGGCTAGAATTCAAGTGTAATCAAAACAGACAGTAAATATGTAAAGTAAAAAATACACCCCAACTAATGTACAGATCCAGGAAACTATTCCACAATTTTCTGGCAACATGATCCAATGAAGGATAAACCGCTTGAAAAAAATAATCCTCTTGACTTCATGGTCCACAATTTTCTGTTTTACTGGTGCTATCACATCTGAGAAGCAATCAAAAATTATTTCTTGGCTATTGGTGAATTTTCATACAGTACACAGAAAGCAGGAAAGTTCAGCCTACTACTGGCTGAGAGTTGAAAGGGGTTGATGGGAGCATTTGGAGTCTCAGCAACAGAGACACAGGGATGTCCCTGTCTCCTCCTCCTGTTTTCAGTCCCTTCACACATTAGCATTCACTTCTTTTCCCTTGGTGTGCTGAAAGAGTGAGAGGGAGAAGAAGGAGCCGAAGGGAGTCCAGCAGCAAGAGAAAGTGGTTGAGGAAGAGGAATGGAAATGAAGAGGAGACTGGTGCTCAGGGCTTTTTTGCTCGAGGTAAAATAGAGAACATTGTATGCAGAAAGAATTGGTGGCCAGGAAAGCAGGCACTGCTCCATTTGTCAGCCTGCACCTCTGCTGGCATAAGCTTTGCAGATTGTTTGCATCCTGCCTGCTCTGCCAGCACTTAAAGCCAGCCCTCCTTGGACTATGGCCTGACACCAATACAAAGCTTAGACTGCGTGGGGAAAATCTGAGTAGTGCACACCCCTATTCCACATAGGAAATATGATGCTTTTGCTGCAAAAACTGAAGCATAGACTTCCTCTGCATTATTTCTGTTCATCATGATTATATTGCTATCTATCCCTAGATTTCAACATCAACACATTCAGGTGGCAGTAAAATCTCTACAACATTCCAATTGGCTGCTAAATATTTTTAGGTGTGTAGTAATCAGCAATCTTATGAATGTTGCACACTGATTCAGCCCATTGCCCATGGGCATTTCTTAGAAAAAAAGTGAGGTTTTTGAGTGAGGCTCTCAAAAATGACACGCCTACCACACATCTAGAGGATGCTATCAATGACAAATGATCCCAAAAGGCACAATTTTGTACAAGCTTTAAGAATAAGACATAAAAAGGCAAAACAAAATCCTAGGAGAGAAATAGTGTGTTTCCCAATGTAAGAACAGCACTGATGGAACCTGTGCCAAGTAATGGACCAAAAATTGTGAAACAGTCTCACTTGCACGTGAATTTCTCCTCTCAACTTTTGCCAGGATTATTAGTTTTTAATCTTAATTTATAGACAAAGGATTATTCTAAATCAGAATAATTTTTTCCAGTGAAATTTCCAAAGTAGTGTAGAGAAACCCCCACATTAAGGGATATTCAGAAGTTTATAACCCCAGAGAAAAATGAGAACAGGACAAAGAAATAATTTAGAAATATTAACTGAAAAGAAGTACTAAGATTTTTCAAAAATCATTATTGTTCACTGAAAAAAACCTGTGGTCGTATTTTAGTGTTACTCCAGACAAGTATTGAAGGAAAGGAGAAACATTTACTTGCAGGTGTAAATATTTTAAAAACAATATAAAAGAAGTTAAAAAAATTAATATGCTCTGCGAAAGAAGATTTCAACACATTATTCTTGAAAGTATTCTTTGAACCTGATAAATCAATGATTGCTTTTCATTAATTCTGCACAGCTAGATCAAACAAATCAGGAACATACACCCTTCTAAGTAGCCATAATTGCAAATTATTTAGTCCTTGTAGGTATAGACACAGTTTACTTAGGGAATGTCCTTATTTTAAGTACAACTTATAATAAAAAGTGAAAGGGCTAGAAAACATGAGAAATGATTGCCTGAATCCCCTGCTTGCTCTCTATTTTAGCAGAGTGGTTTGTTCTAAATACATTTGATGACAGTAGTACATACGTGCAACTCAAGTATAGTCTTTCTGTGCAGTAGGTAACATTTACGTCTTCTGAGTCTATCATTGCTGAGACTGTG